>LOEQ01007030.1:23805-35269 GCA_001685075.1 Bramus lutescens | reverse complement strand
GGAGAGGAGAGATTAGTCTGGTGAGGTGGCTCAGTGAGTAAACCACTGCCATTCAATCATGAGTTCAGAGCTTCTGAAACCACTTAGAGCTGGAGCGTTAGCCTGCATTTGCAATATCGGAGATTCTACATTGAGATGGGAACCAGAGACAAGAGACTGGCCAGAAGGTTTGTGTCAGCCAGCATGGAGTATGAAGCAGGGAAAAATTAAAATATCTTGTCTCAACCAATTTGGAAGGCAAGTAAAGACACCTGAGGTTGTACTCTGACCCCAAGGGCTTTCTAACTTACATGCATAATATAAAGCAGAAGATTGAACTATTGGCAACTGATAAAAAATACATAGTAGCAATGAGACATATATGACAATAATTAAAAACAGGCCAATAACTTGGGAGAATAATGGAGCTGTAATAGAAGGGACTGGAGATGGGGAAAGGAAATGGGAAAATAATGCAATAATATTTGGATTTAAAACAATAAAAATACCAGCAAAGTTATAGAGAATTAAAATTTTTATGAAAAGATAATAAGCTTTAACATATCCTCTAGAATTTTAGACTATTCTTAAAAGATATTTTTTCCTGTAGCTTCTCATTTTCTGAGTTGTTTTCCTACTTACCCACTCAAAGAATATAAATACATATGCAGAGGGCTTATATCCCTAGAATATGGAACAATGCTGTCCCACATAACTCTTATAAATTGTTGTTAAATACAGAAATGTTTGAACCCAAGATCAATCTTTCCTATGTTCTGTTTTTTTCTCCCTGCTTCCTTCCAGATCTCATGAGAATGCCTCCCATTGGTAGACACTAAACAGGAACCATATGGGAAGAGGCCCTGGGAATGTGATTCCTTGGGTCTCTTCGCCTAAGAATGTGGTGGTGGTGAACATAAGCTGAAAATAGATAATCTGACAAGAGGAAGACGGAGTCTTCCTCTGGGTTTCATAGCAGGCTTCCTTCTTGTTACCGCACGAGAAGCATGGTAACTTATCCAATATGTCTGAGGCATCAGTAAACATAAACAAATAGGTCCTATTGGGTTATAGAAAAAGCTTTGAAAGGCTAAGTAAACCAAGACCACTAGGCTGGCACAGTTTAGTTGAAGTGGTGCTGACTGCCACAGAAGCAGAAACTAGAAGTAAAATATAGTAGGCAGAACAAAGAAGAGTTGTGTGGTTGTCGTGGTGGATGCTATTTTGCTGTGGCTGTTGTTCTTACTTTCTCATGCCTAATGAGCAATACGGGTATCAAAGCAGCCCTGGAAAGGAGCCTGGCGTAAGCTACATGCAGGTGTGTGAACAGCTAATGGAAGTGACAGCTAAGATGACATATAACCAGGGTGTTGAAAAATGAATTATCCATGTGGTTTAAATGAGCCAAATGATATATTGGAACACCATGGGGCTTAATACAAAGCATGGCATTCAAGATGGAAGATCCAAACCCTGGCTCTGGCTCTAACACAGACCACTTTCATGAGACTGAATGAGTCATTTAAACCACACCATGCTGTGGTTTCTCCCTCAGTCCAATCAATTCAACAAGATGTCCTGGCCCCTCACATCACAGGCTGCTGTACGGAAACAAGGGAGGTGACAGCCACTGCGGTGTTTTCTGTGCAAGGCAAGGTGTCTGCTCTGTGCAAAACAATGGTCCTGCATATCGCTGTCAAGGCAAGCCTCTCATAAAATCAATTTGCTTTTTAAACTATGGTGGTTTCTAATGTGGTATAATGCTTCATAAATATTAAACCTCACTGCCACGAATCTACCCTCCCCGTATGCTAATTTGCATGCCATACAACATTTGGAATTAGACAATTCACTGTAGTTCTGCCAAGTGTTGCCAATCATTTGCAGTGTTTTGCCACAGCCTATAAAACCCCCTCAGGCCTAAAATATGTGCCCTCGATCCCGCATTCACAGTCTTATATTTAGACCCAGCCAGCAGGCCCTTTAGGTTGCTCCAAATCAAATAAACGCTGAAGCCCACACAGTAAGTATTAGATCACTACTGAGCGAGAGGTGTACAGACTGAAAGAGAAAACAAAACTCGGCACGAAAGGAATCACCAGGCATGAGTCAGGCACAGAAGTTCTTACAGCTTGTTGGAGAAAGAACACGACAAGGAGTCAACACGGCCTAAGTGAACTGCCAGCTCTGACACTTTTGATAAAAAGAGATCCATCTTGCCTAGGACTTTGGACCTCAGCTGGAAAAAATGGGAGTACCAGGTTACATCAGATGGACAAAGGCAAGACGGTATTCATTCATCAACTCACCGTGTTCATAGCAACTTTCAGAGCCCAGTTGGAAAGCTCCATTGCCTGTGGCCTGCTAATAGCACTGACTTAAACTATGTGACTTTGCGACAAATCATCATAATAATATGTCTCAGATCTTTGAATTGGTAAACCCGGAGCAATTTTAGAGTTATCGTTACAGCAGGGTCGTAAGGATGGAATGGGATCGCTGTAAAGCAATTAAAATGCTCTGTGACAGGTAGCAGCATTATTGCGAGGACAACTGCATACTATGCAAAGAGAAAACAAAGTTAAATCCAAATGGTTAAAGAAGGACATACAGAGCATCAGATAGTCTCCCCAAATCTCTTGCAAAATCGGGATGCTGTCACGTGTAGTTTTCTTCCACACATCTTCACTCACAGCCAAGGAGATTTCGTGACACGGGAGGCTTGTAAGCTTTCATTCTCCTGAGACATCTTTATCAGGGGTGGCAGCATCAACCCTTATGCAGCACCTGCTGTGCCAGCTGAACCAAACCGCTGTGGGAGCTGGGAGCAAGAGCAATGATAGCTGTGCAAGAATCAAAGAGGCCCAAATACAATGAAAAAGCTTTCTTACTCTTCTTGAATCTGTTTTCTGATCCGGAGTCCTGCTGATGTAAAATAACAGGCAATGCTACTGAACCCTAAACCAAAAAGCACTATGAAAATCCTGTTATCATAAATTTCTTCAATTTAATAGATTATAATAATGATTTTTGTTGCAGTCTTTTTCTGGCTACTATCACAAAATACCATAAACTGGATAGTTTATAAAGTATAAATGCTTAAGGCTGGAAAGATTGCTCAGTGGGTAAAGACACTTGCCCTCAAGCCTGATGACTTGAGTTCAGAATCAGAAATCTTTAAAGGATGTAACGAACTACTACAGGCTATTTTAGGATTTCTTTTTATCTTTCTTTCTTTTTTTGTTTTATTGAGACAGAGCTTCTTTGTAGCTTTGGATTCTTTCCTGGCACTAGCTCTTGTAGACCAGGCTGGCCTCAAACTCACAGAGATCTACCTGCTTCTGCCTCCTGAATGCTGGGATTAAAGACATGCGCCACCACCGCCCAGCTATCCTAGGATTCCTACAGAGATGCATTCTACCCCAAGAATAATGAAATAAATGATATTTTCATGAAAAAATTAAATGCAAACATGCCTTTCTCACAGTTCTTGTAGATGCAAAACCCAACATCTAGGCACCGAAAGATGTGAGGCCAGCTAAGGACTCTTCCCTGGTGGAGTCTTCATGCTGTCTTTTCCTGGAAGGAAAGTAGCATTGAAGCTCTTGTTTCATGATCGTGTTTATGAGGGATGTCGCCCTCAAGAGCTATCGTGCTCAGAGTCACACCTTTTAATAGCCCCATTTTGGGGAACATGTTCCAACATAGGAACTTGAAGGACTAGAAATACTTACCTCAAAGGGGCTTTACATCATAAATCCTTACCCAAGACCTGCAGACTTCCTGTCACATTCTTTTCTCTGTAGATATCTCGACTGAGATGCTGTGTCTCCTCTTTAAAGCCTACTGCATAGGCCTCCTGTAACCAAACCTACAAGCACACCTTCATTGCATCCTCCGTTCTTTCATTTGTATAAATCATTCTGACTTAAATAGAACATTTCCTCTTTCTCATTATTGCTAAACCAGGGTAATAAATGTAGTAAGTCCTGTCCAGTCTTACCTGCTGGACTTCGGTCACACTTAATTGTCTTGAACCTTTCTAGTAACTGATTGTTACATCTTACACTGCTTCTTGGATTTCAATACATAAAGTTTATGAGGGACGTTACCGACCAAAAGGGGAAAGGGCATCATGCACTCAAATAATTTCTAAGGTATCTTTTCCATCTTCTTAAATACGAGAGTTTCCAAAATAGGCATTCACAACTCATACCCCACGCGTTCACTTCCTTTTTCTCTTTAACACCTTTGCAGAATACTCGAGCTCCACTGACACATTCTTCCTGAAGCACTGTGCCATCTCCATCTATTTCTTCAAGTGTCAACAGTCTCCTCAGTTTTCATCTTCTTTGACCCGAGAATAGCATTTGGCCCTGTTCATCTCTTGCTTTCAAAGCATACACTTTTTATCTAGTGCCAGAAGACCCTGTTGCCTTTCTACTTAACCCTTTGGCTCTTCTATCTACCAGTTAGCTCTTCTACACAAGTCTCTTTGTTGACTCCTCAGTGTCTTCCTGGTTCCTAGCAACTAAAAATGATTGGCAGAAATGCATGCTCCTTTCACCTTACATATCTCATCCCCAATTCTTACTCCTTTCTGTGTCTTTATCTCCAGTCTAGTCTGATCTTGCTGAATCTTCTGAACTATATAGCAAAGTATGTACCACACAACTCTAAGAACTGCATAAGCATATAAAAGTCATTTTTCAAGTCTGGTCATGGCATTTTATGTGAATGAAATAATGCTCCTTGATGGTTCCTTAATTGTTCCTGACATCCAGTTCTAATCAAAGAATTTTAAAACTCATTGTCTGTCAGTTTGGGCATCATTTACTAAGAATAGCCTTCCTGATATCTAGACATATAATTAGCTCCACTCACTTTTTCTCCACTATATGGTCCCATAGGATTCTCTTGCTCTCCAGGTCTCATTATATAAAACCAAATCATCATTTCTGTTGCTTAGATTTTGTACTCATCAGGAAAGAATGCATTAAATCACTGTCTTCGCCACCAAGCAATGTCAATAGACAAAACTTGGGTAATTTTATAGATGTGTTGGAAGGAAGAGAAAATGAAGAAGATGAGGTGGGAGAGAGGAGAGAACAGAGTTAAATAAACAGACATGGGTTTTTAAAAATAAAGCTAATAATGAAATCATAAAGGGTAAATACATGAATAGAGTTATAAGATGAATACCAAAATCCAGAAGAGAATAAAAACAATTGAATGGAACACAGAAGCATATGAAATATTAAACAGAAAGTGAGAAATCAGGGTGTGAGGGTCATGGTCATTAACATGGGTGCTTTTCAAAATCCTTGGAAATTGTGGCCATATATTAATCTGTTTGCATCTATTAATATATTAATCTAATTATATTAAAGTAGTTGGGGGTGGTGAGGTGGCTTAGTGGATCAAGCCCTTACTGCAATACTCTGAGGATGGAATTCAATAATGGAACTTGTATAAAGGCCTATGGTCTATATTCCCATGATATAATTACAGGGGGATCCCCGGGCAAGTTTTCTGACTATAACTGGAATCATCATGCCATGGGTTTAGAAGAGACTCTCTTCCCCTGTAACTAAAGTAGGTAGTAATTGAGGGTAACAACTCAGATCAATCTCTGGTCTGCATACACCTCTACACGTATAAGTCCAAAGACATATATGCATACACATGCATGCACATGACGTACATATGCACATGCAGAAAATCTCTGGTCTGCATACACTTCTACACATATAAGTCCACAGACATATATGCATACACACATGCATGCACACGACGTACATATGCAGAAAAGTTTCTAAATTCTCCTTAATCTCAGTTTCTTCATGTATAAAATGCAAATGTTTAATAACATAACATCACAGGGTTCCTTTAAGAATTAAGCCAAGCACCTTTAGTGAAACCTGAACAAAACAGAATGATTGTCCCAATTTGTGCCGCTTCTGTAAGACAGAATTTAATGGGTAGATACCCTGAAATATTTTTTCTACATAATTCCTTTCTTAGCACTTTAGAGTATTATATTAAAAACTAGAGAATTTTAATCTGAACACACATGCTGAATATATATTGTTCCTAAGGGCAATGTGTACTGAAAAAAATTACTGTCATTGTGATTTTTCACAGATTTGGATCTCAAGGGTGAAATCAGTTTCTTTAGAAAAGCAATATATATATATATGATTGCTTCATCCTGTTGTATTCAATATATCACATACAACACATGCATATGCACATAGTACCCATCTCTGCAAAGAGATTTTTCTTAAGAAACAATAAATTTCACAAGATACAATGCAACATAACTCACTGAGTCATGGAGGTTGAGTTGTCCCAAGAATGCCAATCCACAAGGTGCAAGTCCATTGAAGCTGATGGAAAACCAGGAGCTTAGATTAAGTCCTAATCTGAAGGCCCAAGATTCAGGAGCACCAAGGGAAAGAGATCAGGGAGCAACTGAAGCAGTGAGCAGAGTCAGGTTCCTCTCTCCCTTTCACCCCGTCCAGGTCCTCTACAGGCTGGACTATGCCCATCAACAGTGGGAAGAACAAATTGCTTTATTCAGTTCAACAGCCCCAAAGCTAATCTCTGCTGGGTTCACTTCCATAAGCATACCAAAAAGGCAATGTTCAACCAAATCATTGGACATCCCTTGCTCTAATCAATTTGGCACAAATTTAACCCTTTCATCCCTGGAATGCCCATGCTTCCAATGTTGTTGACAAATGGGTCACCTCCTCCATTTTCTATCCCGGGACTTCTCCCAGTATCCTTTGCTTCTAAGATCCTGAACTCCCATGTCTCAACTGTAATTTTTTAGAAATCTGGGTCTCACATCCTTTCTAAAGTCATTAAGTCATTTTATGTATCTTCATGTTATCATCTAGCAGAGAGATGAATGCATAGATACTAATTTACCAAGTATTGATTTCAGCTGAAACATTGGAAAGCAAAGAGCTGCTTCTTTAGTTTGATAATTACAAATGAAGATTTTTGAGTCTGTTTTTTAAAAAGATAGCAGAGCTTTCAAGAAATTCACTTAAATCTCAATATAAGAATGAATGGACTAAGTATAAAAATCAAAGTATTCTATGAGGAAGAAGGTATCTGCACTCCACTTGAAGATTGGAGAAATGAATGATTAGCACTTAATGGTGGCTGGTGCGAAGTAAAGCTAAATTTGTACATATAATGTAGAGCTTAAAAATATGACCATTCCCTTGGACTCTGCTTTAAAATGTGTAATATTCAATATATAAGATAATTCCCAAGAGAGTTCAAGGAAACCTTGTTTTGTGCATTATATTAACGGTCTAACCGTGCCAAAGATAATGTATCACTCTCTGCACCTTAGATGGGAATGCAAGGTTTCTCTCGTAGAATATCACTGTGCCACTGATAAAATACCCTACACAGAGTGTCCTTCTGTTTCCTTCCGCAAGGCACTGGGGAACACAGCCAACTTTGCTGAAGATAATTCTGTTGATAGTCTGTTGGTTAAATGCCAAACATGTATTTGGTGACAAGAGAACATATGTTAATCATAGAGAGAAAATATAAAGCAGTCCTTCTCCTTCAAGAGTTTGTTGTCTGATCAGGATGATACATGCATACATAATACTTACACACATAAATCGTTTCGACGGCATCTTTCTATAAATAATAAAGAAATAATGGGTCACAACAAGTAATAGATGCTAAAGATCAATAGCTCATAATGGTGCCATAAAAAAACTCTTGAATTCTGAGCAAAGTCTTGGTATGGGTTTAAAAGTTTTATTACTTATTATCAAAGTGAACACATCTTAATTATTAAAAATTCAAATATACAGAAGAAAATAATTCCTGCAATATAATACCACCACCTAGAATTACACAGGATAAAATTTTAGAATCTTTACATTTTTCCTGTTTCTTTGTTATTGAATAATTATTATTTTAAGGCATTTAGAAATTAAAGTCAACCTTAATTTTTTTTTCAAACATTTTTATGGAATTATCACATTCAATACATTCCCAAATTAGAGAGGCCCTCTCAAATTCACAGAGGCTATGCCCATTTCCCTTAAAGATGCCTGAAATGAATACTACAAGAACCCCTTTAATCAGGATATGTCTCTATCAATCTTGCTCTTCTCTTTAAATGAGAGTTTATATGCAAATGAGAGATTTTTTCTAATAGAATGATTTCTATTAAATAATCAGCATCCTGTCATGTCAGAGCAAGCACATTAGTTCCCTGACAAACAATGTCTGAATTTAGGGAATATTTTCATGCCATTATAGATTTAAAACCCAGAAGCAAATAATCTGGCTATTCTACAAATTTAAGTTGAATGAGGAGAGATTTGGTGGGACAGGTGCCAAAGCTGAAAAAAAAAATAGTACAAAGCAGATCATAAACACACTGCCATGTCATGATCTGTAAGGTATCATTTTATCCTGGAGCAATGGAAATTCAATAACTGTTTGCTCAATGTAATTGATTTACCCACTTAGGACGAGTTTGCTTCCTTAAGTAAATAAGACTAGTAATAGAATATCTAACAAAGGCCCTGGTAAAGATATTCTTTCTTCAGGAAGTATAACTTATCTTCAGGGCTGAAATTAGATGAAGTCTGTTGATCTAATTTATTAAGAATTTCCAATGAGTTAATTAATCAAAAATCTTATAATTACAAAATTTTATATTGTCTTCATTATATATTTAGTATTTATATATCTTGAAATTCAGTCAACTGCTTTAGGTAAGACTCATATAGTTTTCCTTAAATGTGGACCCATCCAACATAGTTCAATCTACTGCTCTTTTGTATAAACCCATATTTCATAATATATAATCTATTTTTTCTTAAGATGGAACAATATGCTTAAAATGTATAACATTTTACATTTTCACAAATTTTAAACTTTCAAAATTTCTATGAGAATACCATAGTAATATTTTTCTTAGTAACTTACATATTCATCTTTCTAGCTTTATTTCTTAATTTTTCCTTTTACTAAAAACAGATTCTTTTTTCATTCAACCCATCATGATTATAGTTTCCTCTGCCTCTTCTCTTTCCAGTTTATCCCTCGAACCCCTCCCATCCTGATTCAATCTCTTTCCATCTCTCATTAGAATAGTCTTCTAAGAGATAAAAACTAAAAAATGTAATATAATGAAAAATAAAAATGAAAAATAATTAAATATAATATGAAATGAAAAAATATAAAATAAGATGAAGCAAAACTTATTAAAGTTGGACATGACAATTCAACAGAAGGAAGAGAGTCTGAAGGTCAGGCAGAAGGGTCAGAGTTCCAGAGTTCTTACAACCAAGAGGCCCATAAAAAATAGTAAGCTAATAGTTGTAATATATAAGCAGAGGACCTGGTATAGGCTCATGTAGGACCTGTGCTTGCTGCTTCAGTCTCTGTGAGCTCATATGTGCCTTGCTTAGTTGATTCAGAGGGCCTTATTCTCCTGCTGTCTGTCACCCTTCAGATTACCTGAGCTCTGAGCGGAGCAATTTGGTAGAGACCTCCCCTTTAGACTCAATCTCTGTACACGGTCTGATTGTGGGTCTCTGGATTTGCTCCCATCTGTTACCGGAGGAAGCTTCTCTGATGATGACTGGGTAAGTTACTGATCTAATAGTATAGAAGAATATCATTAGGAGTCATTTTATCATACTTTTGTTTTGACCATTAGTGTTTAGATTTATTGTAGGACTCTGGGTTATGTAATCTCTGGTTCACGGTTACCTTAGCAGTGCCGTGTATGGGTTCCTTCTTGTCAAATGACCCTTAAGTGAAATCAGACATTTGTTGTGGAATATTTGTTTAACTAAGCAAAGATGTGTTACATTTGTTTATGCTGTGTTTGTTTAATTATATAAAGATGGAATGCCTAAGAAACTGATTAGTGTAATAAAAAGCTGAACATCCCATAGCTAGGCAATAAATGGAGAGGTGGGACAGGCTGGTGGGCAGAGAATCTAAGAAAGGGAAGAGAAGGGAAGAGAGAAGTAAAGAACAAGAAGAGAACAAAGAAGAAAGATGAGATGCCCAGGGCCAACAAGCCTGGCAGCTGCCAGTCAGCCAGAAAAGGAGTAAGCAGAAAAGTAGGATGCACAGAAGGAAAGAAAGATAAAAAAAATCTTTGAGGCAAAACATAGATGAAAAGAAATGGGTTAAATTAAGTTATAAGAGTTATCAAGAAACGAGGATAAGCTAAGGCTCAGCATTCAAAGTCTTCCTGTCTTGACTGGGTGTTAGCAGTCCAAGAAAGCCTACTGTAGAAATTGGTTGGCTACTTCCACAAGTCCTGAGTCACCATTGATCGAGCAAATTTTACAGGCAGGACCTACTGTAGGTCAAAGATTTTGTGACTGGGCCAATGCCCACGTTTCTCTTTCAGTACCTGAAGATTACCTTCTCACACCAAAGACATCTCAATATAGTGGTATCAGGCTCCATGTAGGCACAAGCTGGACTTCTCCACGCTTAATGAGCTGTGTAGGTGTTTTACTCAGCAATGGATAGATACTGCCTACCATTTTGCAGAGAGTAGTTGATCGACTTAGCAACAGCCTGAGTTATTTGGGAATGTTCCCACGGACCCCCCCAAACAACCACTAGGGACCTCATCTAGCAACAAGAGGTGGCTAGTTGTGACTCTGTCTCCCACTACTGGGAATACTCATTGGGATCACCTTAATAGATTTCAGATAGTTTCCCCTGCGTTAGGTTCCCACTCCTCCCTGAAAGCTCAGCAATCCCATGAATCTCAGCCTGTAATCTATCCCTCCTTTTCATCTGTCCCACTACCTGATCTTCCCTGCTCCCATCTCCATGAGCCCCCAGTTGATCCATTAAATCAATTCTATTTCCCCCATACCGCTTCTCTTTACCTAACCTCTCTGTGCTATAGCTTGTATCTTGATTATCATTAAAATATTGGCATATAGGCACTTAGAAATGAATGCATACTGTTGTAGAACATTCGTTGGAAAAGTATTACATTTGCTTATGTTGTGGTATATTTGTTTAATGATACAATTAAGTGTTGCATTCTTTTGTGTTGCATTTGTTTAACTCTGTGAAGCTGTGTTACTCTGCTTGTTTAAAACACCTAATTGGCCTAATAAAGAGCTTAATGCCAATAAAATGGCAAGGGGAAGGATAGGCAGGGCTGGCAGTCAGAGAGAATAAATAGGAGGAGAAATCTGGAGGAAAAGATCAAGGATCAAGGAGAAGAAGGAGAGGAGGACTCCAGGGGCTGGCCACCAAGCTACACAGCAAGTCACAGAGTAAGACGTAAAGTAAGTTATGTAGAATAGAGATAAAAGCCCAGAGGCCAAAGATAAATGGGAACATTTGTTATAAAAAGCTGGCTAGAAACAAGCCAAACTAAGGCCAGGCATTCAAAGAAAGAAAGAAATAAGGAAGGAAGGAAGGAAGGAAGGAAGGAAGGAAGGAA
>LOEQ01007030.1:0-11397 GCA_001685075.1 Bramus lutescens | reverse complement strand
GGAAAGGGGGAGAGAGAAATCTAGAATTGTTTTCTTAAAACTTTTTTAGGCTTTATTTGGATGTGCGTGATGCGCGGTGGAACCACTTAAAAATTTCTCTTCCTCCTTCCAGTTCTGAGTAACCATTTTAAGGCTTAATAATAATTACAACCTGTTTGGCTCATGACTCAGGCTTCGAACTAGCTTTTACATCTTAACTTGACCCATTTCTACTAACCTATGTATCATCATGCTACCTTGGTTTTACCATACATCTTTCTTCTCCAGGTGGCTGCTGGTGTCTTCCAGAATCCTTCTTCTTTCTCCCTGTATCTGTTTGGATTTCCTACCTGGCTTTATTCTCCCTTGTAATAGGCCAAAACATCTTCTTTATTAATGGTAATAAAACATATTCACAGCATACAGAAGGGTGTCCCATGTCACAACTGTGAATAAATTCAGGAAAGTGCATGTATTACCTCCACTGAGGATTATAACACACATTATTTTTTGAGAGAGTTCTAATATCTATCCCATTTTAATACTGCAAAACTAAGACATACAAACAGTTGAATAACTTGTCCAAGTTATACAGCTAAGAATTTGCAGAACTTGGTATTCAAACTGTTCATTTCAAAGCCCCATATAGTACAAATGAACAACCTTTTCTATATACTGTCTGTGAAATGGCAATTGTTCAAAAATGGCTCTAAATAACAGAAGTTAATAGCATTATGCAGTTATTCATAAATTATTTAAACTTAATTTTTAAAACTTAAAAAATATGTTATTCTGGCACAAATGGCTTCATTATTGGGGAGCAAAGAAACCATAAAGAATTTTCCATACCTTTTCATGTGAGGTTCTAACAGGACTTGGGAATTTATAGATTTACCTCTATCCTAAGTAACACAGCCAGTGTCTGTTTCTTAAATATTCAGCCAAAGAAGCACTTGAGCTTCTAAGCTTTCCTGTGATAGGTGACAAAGCCATGAGTTAAAGAAAGGTTGAGATCATTTGATATTTTGTGGAAGAAAGAAAAATCTATTGTATAAATTTAGACAATAGGAAAGGAATCAAAATATCTTGAAGACACACATTATAATGCCAAATGCTTCTCAGGAATCAGCACAGTGGTCCCTCTACGAAGATTCCCATTGTTAGACCCATGCCTTTTGTACTAGAGAAGCGATGTGTTTGAACCTGCCAGCTTTTGAGTTTCCCACAGCACTTCCTCATCTATGCATCACTTCACTCCGCATTAATCAAGTCAGGGCAGGGTTTTGACAAGAAAAAGATCTTCCATTTGCCGCTAGTTCTTTCCAGATGATCATCTAATTATGGCAAAGGAGATCTCTATGCTGTGAGGCTGAAACAGCATGTAAATTGTGAATACCCACTAAGGCTGAAAAGAACATATTTTCCTTATGTTTTCTGGTCTCAGCAGTCATGATTCTTATCCTAATTCTTTCAATCAGAACTGTGAGTTTATCTGCAGGGCATTTTTGCAACATCAAAGCAAATTACTCTTTGTTCTTACTTTTGCTTTTGTTTTTGTTTTGCTAACGAGTGTAACTCAATACATTACATGTTACTTTATCTGGGAAATTCCTAAAGTTGTTAAAACAGATTTCCAACAAGCCTTAAACACAGCATTAAAGGCACATACAAAACTATGACTCATCCTCAAATTATCATTTGAAAGTATTTCAAATAAAGGAACAAAGAAAATACTTAGGCATTTAATTATGTTGAATGAACAGAATTCAGTAAATAACTGTTGAGGGTCCAAGATATAACTGAGAAAAGAAACCTGTTTCTGGGTTGGAAAGAAGACTAATTTGATAAAGCACCTTCCATGCAACTGTGAGAACTTGAGTTTAATATCCAGATTTCAGCACAGATTACGTCTGATGCAATGCACTAATTTAAGGAACACACTGAAGCCCAAAAACAATTCCAAACCGACTGCTGGACTCCAGGTTGGGAAAGAAAAGGAGGAGGAAAAGAAGGGAAGGAAGGGAAGGAATCTACTTCTATAAACTGTACCCTAACTGATGATGACTGTTGAGTCTCTAATGGTAACTTCTTTCTTAATATCCAGAGATTCATTTATATCTATATTTTTTAGACATTTCAAACCATATAGTATCTAGAATACATGGGAACTGTTTCCAACTGCATGAACAACTTAAGGCATGAGATCTTTCTCCTCTTCTTGAATTACAAGCTTATAATTTGTTTTCCCTGAGTCTTCATAATAGCTATATCTGTGTTCTTAGCTTATGATGCTGCTGACGTTTTATATATGCAAACTACTTGGTGTAGCATCTTGCTTAAAAGGTTATGGCAGAGAAATATTTCGTTGTCATCACCATCATAATTAGCACAATATTTACAGTAATGATCTTGATAACAATATCAATTTTAAATTAACAAGTAGAGCTCTTCAGTTCCTCAAATGCAAGAGTCTCCTTGGACTTTGATAAAAGAAAGCATAATACACTGATTTCTCTAACTGAAATACTTGTAAAGTATGTTCACAGACAGGTTCATGGTACCACAAACTCATCTGTTGTTCCTACCAACAAGGTTGTTATCAAGATACCATTCACAGTGCTTTGTTTACATACATGTATGTTTTTAAACCCCTTTTCTCTCCTTGAAATCTTTTTCCTAACTTTAATTTGCTGATATATTTCTACTCTATAAAGAAATCTGATTAAATAGTAAAAGTATTTGAAAGACCATATAGCCTGAGGAGATGACTCATTGGGTGAAAAGCTTGCCAGCTAAGCTTGAAGAACTGAGTTCAGATCCCTAGTCCGCACATAAAAGTAAGGCATGGTGTGGGGAGAAGAATCAGCAAAAGACACTTACCACACAGATCCAGAAATCCGAGTTTGACCCCTGGAACACAGAAGTTTCAAGAAAGCACGAATCCCACCTTGTTGTCGCCTGAACTCTACAAGCTGCTATGACACACATACACATCATAATAATGAACACACACTAAATCACCCAATAGATAAAAATTTAAAAGAAATATTATTACAGCACTTATCCCATAAAATACGCCAGAATTACTTATTTACTCCTATGTTCCTTCCTGCCTACAATGCAATAACTGCTGCATTTGTCGACATAATTATGGCTTGTGTCCATATGTGTAATAAATCATTGGGGCCTGTGTCTTGCATAGCTAAGTGGGCTACCAACATTGTATACAGACTACAGATTGGGAGAATGGTTCATTTATCTCTTAATTTCTCAGCAGTCTTACTCATTTTAAGATGTGTTTGCTCTCTCCTACCTAACCCCAGAGCTTTTCCAACTTACAGAGTTTCTGTCTCACAAATATCACATTAACATGTGCATTTTATAAAATAGGACTCTTATGAGAGCATTGCATTGTACTTTACACATGCCGAGGAAATGTGCTTAAATCCACATCATGTATTACCATCAATTTACAGACAAAAATATATAAAATGTCTCAAAAGAAATGTCTTATAATCCATCTCTAATTTCTTGGCATTTGGCAAAATTAAGTTACAGAGTTTAACCAAAGGGGGAAAATATTTCTAAATTGAATCTATTTGTGATATACTGGTTTAAAATTCAAAACTGCCAACATATTCTGTTTACTCCCTTGGCATCTGTTGCATCTGCCAACTGGTGGCCAGAAATTAGAGCAGACTTAACTAATTAGAAGGGTCCCCATCTGGTAGCTGAACTTCTTGTTTATGCTTCCTTTCGGTTCTTAGCACAGAGATTCGAACCAGAACTTCTGTGGTTTGCAGCCAAGGAGGCTCTGTCTGGCTAGATTTCTAGCTATTGTCCTGTGGAGCTGAACTTGGCCAGATGGAAGTGTTCTGCATTTTACAGTCCCCTCCCACTGTTCCCCTTGGGATGACTCATCTTTGCCACGGGAATTTCCATTGTCTCTCAAAACACTCTTTCATTCATTTTTATTTCTGCAGGCCTAGACCTAGGACTGTAAATAGTTTATTGAGAAACAAATGCTTCCCCAAAGAATCTATGATCGGGTAAAATCAATACTAACTTTCCTCTGAAAAAAAGAAGAGGAAAGGATTAAAAGAAGATATCCTGGTGGACTTTATTTCTTTGCGGTTTTTATTTAGTCCTCGTAAGTGTCATTTTACCATAAAGTCTTCTCCTGGCAGGATCCTGCAGTGGTTACAATCACAGCCTTGGGATAAAAACTTACATTAAAATTCTGGCCCTGTTCTCTCTTAGCTGTGTATCCCTCAGCAAGTTGCCTCAACCTTGCTACATTGCAGTCTCCCCATAGACAAAACTAAAATGACAATCTATTTGTTTTTCCTTAGAATTATGATAATTAATGAAAAACTTTACGAAAAAAGTATATCCCAATTACCTAGCAGAAAAATAGCTGGAAAAACAAAAGAAAAAATCTAGTATTGGCAATAGCTACCCAAAATATCTTTTAAAGGACTAGGGATGTATCTCAAT
The DNA here is from genome assembly GCA_001685075.1 of Bramus lutescens. NCBI lineage: Eukaryota > Metazoa > Chordata > Mammalia > Rodentia > Cricetidae > Bramus > Bramus lutescens. The sequence goes on along the minus strand of LOEQ01007030.1, from coordinate 6,921 downwards.
TGTAGAATGTTTGCCTAGCATGCAGGAAACTTCAAATTTGATCCATAACACAACACACACACACAAAAAAAAACCCTAGGTGTAGTAGCCTCTCTCTTTCTCTTTCTCTGTCTCTTTTTCTCTCTATGTGTAAAGGATTATAACATATTTTAAATTTGATTAAACATAAAAACTGAACAAAAATATTTAGTAGTTATCTCACCTCCCAGGCAGAAAACAATTGATAAGGAATTTGAAAGCAAATTTATTTGGGAGATGTTGCAGACTTGTTCAAAATTGATTAATTGCCTATGAGCCAGAACCTACTTTAAACCCCAAGATACAAAGATAAGTAAGATATAAGGTACACATTCAAATAGTTCAGCAGGCTTTAGGAAAACAAGGTATATAATAAATAAATAGATGACTATATAAAACTCAAACTCTGTGATACAGTCTTGGGAAACTGCAGGAGAGGCAACACCCAGGGAGCAGGTTAAAGGGCTAGAGTAGTCAGTAGATAAAAGTTATTAGTCTAAGAAAAACAGTGCAAGCACAGTTATGAATTGTATATGTGGAGTTTAAAATGGGTGATATTCTGAAATAAGCATATTGGAGTGATAGAAACCTGAACTTTACAGCAGTTAACTTAGTAGGCAAAGATGTAAGAGTCACCAGAATCAAATTTCTGGTTTTGGAAGTCTAGCTCAAGGTTTATGGCAACAAGAAAAAAAACCCACAGAGAGATATGTAGCCTTTTAAAAGATAGTCACCTTTTTAATGATTCAGCATCACCAAGGATGGTAGGTGTGAAATAGTTGTCCAGAAGAATATGCTGCAGATGAAAGACATCTTCAGGTAGAATATAACAATTCAAAAATAATAAGCAAGCCAGACTCCCCAAAATGGAGTCAAATAGGGAGGCCTTAACAACCTAAAAATGTTAACGGTGACCTGGAATGGTACACTTGTCATTCCAACATGCAAGAGGCTAAGGATCTCTAATTTAAAGCCAGTCTTGACTTTATAGGGGCAATATATCTCAGAGAACACAAAGCAATAATGAAAAAAATATTGTTTATTATAGAGTGACTTAGCAGTAATCAGATAACCAATGAGAATGAGGATTGAGGATTAGAGGAAAAATATATACTATGCCCAAAGTCCACATAGAGGTGAAATGCATCCCACAGACATTACTTGGAAAATACTGTTAGCAAGATCCAGGAGATCGTTGATCATAGCCTTTAATGAAATGCCCCAGGAAATGAAAGGAACAGTAAGACCAATGCTATAGAATTGTCAGCAGTATCATAGCTCTAGCATTGGTACTCATCATCTATTTTTACCTTGTCCTGAAATGATTAATAAAGAGAAATAAAGGAACTGTACAGACCAACAGAGAAGGTAAGTACGTAGACAGGCTGGTCTGCACTAAGATACTTTTATCTGACTTTTCTGCTATAGATAAGAATTATCTAACAACAAATATCCTTCTTTGGCCAAATCCTTTTCAGGCTCCTCAACTCTGCTAGTATCTAGACTATAATCATGGTCTATAAAGACTTGAACATAGAGCCGGGCAGTGGTGGTGCACGCCTTTAATACCAACACTCGGGAGGCACAGGCAGGAGGATCTTTGTGAGTTCGAGATCAGCCTAGTCTACAAGAGCTCGTTCCAAGACAGGTTCCAAAGCTATAGGGAAACCCTGTCTTGAAACCCACCCCCAAAAAAGACTTCAACAAAGTCTAATACAGTGTTCAATGGCTCAAGTCTATCTGATCCTACCTACAGTCGATGTCTGGCTGAAAGCACCACAACTAACAGATGAATCTCAAGAAAGACCCCCTAACTCCCCTAGCATTTGAGAGAGTAGGACTCTAAGTTAAATCCCCTCCTCTTGGCAAGGGTAGGCAGCCACTAGAGGAACAAAACCACCATCCTGCTCTTGTAATTTCTCCTTTCCTTAATAGTACTTTGTTATTCCACTTTTTCATCCCTCGTTTTTAATTGTATTGCAGCTCTCTCTATAAAAACTGAAGTTGAGCTTGGTTCCCATTGGATGTCTCACTCTATTACAAATGCATGTATATAGGTAAATCTGCCCTTTTTAATTTACACTGTCTTGCTTTTTGTTCTAAAACATCTGACACTGGTCTCAGACATGAAGCATCTCACCCAAACCAGTAAGATGTTCTAAAATGTCAAAATATAAAAAATATAGAAAATAACTCTCCATATGTAACTTAGTCCATAACTAACTATTTTTAGGACATGTGTCAGTGTATTTAAGGAAGAGAAAGATAATGATTTCATCTGTCAGATAACTAACAGTTATGAAGCCTCATAGAGAACCAGAAGACAGAAGATAAACAAGGTTAGCAAGAATATAGAGAGTTCAGGTGCTTTTTAAGTCCTTCATTGAACATGGGTACATGAGAAAGAAGGAATGATCAACATATAATTTATAATTAAAACATCAATACATAAGAGTGATCAGAATATGGAGTATCAGTAAAATGATTTTCCAAGCATGGAAATTTGGATAATAATCAACCTTTCAAAAGAAAAGTAGAATAACCCAAATAGATGCCAGAGATGTGAGAATCATTAAAAGACAGAGAGAAAATGATCATGTCAAAGGTATGAGACCCTAGGGAGGCAGGAGTGAAAAATGGCTAATGGGGAAACCATGTTATGTTACTAGATCTAATGTGTATTCTTACTTGACCTTGATTTGGGGGTAAGACCAAATTAGATTTGGCTCTTACTTCCTTGTGTCTTAAAATTTCTATCATTAAGGACAAGTTGTTTGAAATACTACAGTTAAAATTTAAATCTAAAGTATAATTCAATATATTTCCCACTGATTGTTCTAAAGTTAAGTAAACCATGTTGCTAATTCACCTCGGTTAGTGTTATCTTACCATATTCTCCCAATAAGGGGGTTATTTTGAGAATTTTTCCCCTAATATGGTATGAAATAATCTAAATTTTCTAACTAACAAATTAAGAGTACTATATAGTCACTGTCATCAGCTTTAATCATCTGGTGTTTACATCAGCATATATTAGTAAATGAAGGAAATACATAAGAGACAATGTATTATGACTTCTGTTATATGATAAAAATACCTAATATGGGTAACTTATAAAGAAAGACTATTTGTTTTCATGGTTTCAGATTTNTTTTTCCCCTAATATGGTATGAAATAATCTAAATTTTCTAACTAACAAATTAAGAGTACTATATAGTCACTGTCATCAGCTTTAATCATCTGGTGTTTACATCAGCATATATTAGTAAATGAAGGAAATACATAAGAGACAATGTATTATGACTTCTGTTATATGATAAAAATACCTAATATGGGTAACTTATAAAGAAAGACTATTTGTTTTCATGGTTTCAGATTTCAAAAGACTGATTCCATTGCTGTGGATTGTGATGACTCAGAAGATCATGGTAGAAAAAAAATACACATGGGAAAGGAAACTGCTCACATTGTGCCAATCAGCAAGCCAATAGAGAAGAGCTCAATGTCAAGATACATATTTCAAAGAAACATCTTAAAGGCATCTCTCCCTTCAAGTCCCACCTCCTAGTAGCCCGTTCAGCTATGAACTCATACAGTCAGAGATCTCATGACCCAATCCCTTCTCAATAGCACCACTAAACTGAGGACAAAGCTTCAACACAGGAAGTTTTGAGGGGAACACTTTTACATCCAAATCTCAATAGGAAATTCAGACTAAACCTACAAAGCCACAGGCCTTGTGTTTTATCAACATATACAATATCTTTGATTAGGATAGAAGTTAAAGAAATATAATCATGCTTTAATGAATTTCTGATGGAGGACTTATCATATTTCATGTAGTACATTTTAGGCCTCTAGAAGAATTTGACTCTGAAGTAAAATCAATTGTTCCCCTACCTTCTCAAATCCTTTATTTCATGTCCATAAATTTTATGTGAACTTGTGAACTGCATGTTAGAGTTGCTCTCAGAAAGAAGTCAAGCACAAAGATTGAAAACACATAAGAACCCAAATGCAAGCACAGTATATAATACAACCTCAAATAAAGCAGGTGCTGTGGGTCAAATATAGTACAGTAGGTACTGTAAAAATGAAAAAGAAAAAGAAAAGAAAAGAAAAAAAAGCTCCAAAAATCTCTGTCCTAAAGAGCTGCACCCTTTAACAGCAGTATGATGACCCATTAAAAGACCAAGAAGTCTCCCACTACTAGTGTTTAGGGCTTAATATGTAATTTAAGCTTAGTATTATTTCTTTTAATTATGAGGGTGTGCTTGTATTTGGAGCATAGATGTTCACTATTGAGATTTTCTCTTGATGGAATTTTTCTGTGAGAAATATGAAATGTCCTTCTTTGTCTTTTTTGATTGACCTTAGTTTGAAGTCTATTTGGTTAGATATTGCAATAGCTACCCCAGCTTGTTTCTTAGGTTCATTTGATTGGAAAAAAATTTTCCCAGCCCTTTACTCTGAGATGATGTCTGTCTTTCAAGTTGAGGTATGTTTCTTGTATGCAGCAAAAGGATAGATTCTGTTTTTGTAACCAATCTGTTAGCCTGTGTCTTCTTAGAAGAGAGCTGAGTCCATTTATATTAAGGGATATTAATGAACAGTGATTGCTTGTTTCTGTCATTTTAGTTTTTGTTGTAGGTCTGTGTGTTTTTCAATACTTTGGGGTTTGCTGCTCTGGGACCATCTACAGTCTTTGTTTTTTTGTAGGTGTAACTGATTTACTTGAGTTGGAGTTTTCCTTTCAGTACTTTGTGTAGGACTGAATTTGTGGTTAGGTATTGATTAAATCTGGATCTGTTACCGAATATCTTGTTTCTCCATTTATGTGCTCAACTATGTTCATAGCAGCATTGTTTGTAGTAGCCAGAACCTGGAAACAATCAAGATGCCCCTCAGGTAAAGAATCGATAAAGAAAATGTGATACATTTACAAAATGGAGTACTATATAGCAGTAAAAGAATAATGACATCTTGAAATTTGCAGACAAATGGATAGATCTAGATAAAAACATATTGAGTAAGGTAACCTAGACCCATAAAGACAAATGTAATATGTATTCACTCATAAGTGGCTTTTATACATAAAGCAAAGAAAAAACAGCCTATAGGCCACAACTCCAGATAAACTAAAATACAAAGACTACCCACCTTAGAGAGACATACATGGATATACATAGGAAAGTGAAAAAGACAAGATCTCCTAAGTAAATTGTTAGTTTGAGGGTCACAAGAGAGAGTATAACACGAAAGGGGGGGGGAAGAAGGGAGTGAAGAAAAATTTATAGGTAAATAAAAAGAATTATAAAAGAAATCAAATTGATCAAGCCAGTGGGAGCAAGCCAGTAAACAGTGCTCCTCCATGATCTTTGCTTCAGTTCCTGCCAATAGGCTGTAACCCAGGATATGTAATCCAAATAAACCTTTTCCTTCCACAGTTTTTTTTTAATATTAAAAAGACCCAAAAGACCAAGAAGTAACACAAGCATTATTTCTTTGGTAAAAGACCCAAGATGTTGTAAGAGGCAACTTGTTTGTTCCCGATTGCTCAGCCCTGAAATAACAACACAGAAACTATATTATTTGCAATATTGTTTGGTTCTTGCTTCTTATTGGCTACCTCTTATATCTTAATTTAACCCATTTCTGTTAATTTGTATATCACCACATGGCTGTGGTTTACCAGCAAGGTTCTATCTAATATCTATTTCTGGCAGGATTACATGGCTTCTCTCTTGACTTTGCCTTTTTTCTCCCAGCATTCAGTTTAGTTTTCCCTGCATAGCTCTGCTCTACCCTATCACACAGGCCAACACAGCTTTTTTATTCATTAATAAGTTAAAGCAACACATAGACAGAAGGACCTCCCACATCACCGATGAGATTTGATTGGGGTTAAGTATTAAATAAATGGTAAACCTTGCAATGAGAAAATTTATTCTCTAAGACATATGTATTTGTGAATGTAGCATAATATTCTAGGCCAAAAACTTAGTACCCAAAAGAATAAAACAGAGTTTCAAACACACACACAATGTCTACTTTGTGATGCTTTCATAAATCTACAATAGAGAAAGAAAAGCAGTCTATTCCACGACCCAAGGCATTCCATCAAATTATCAGAGAATAGTATGCTAGAGAGACTCAAGCCTTTTCAATGTGATGCTTTTTAAAATGTCTCACAGTAAAACTCTACCTGGCTAGATATCGTTGCACTTGATATGACCCACAGTGTTCTTTTTATTTGATTGTCATCACTTTTTTTTACAATTTGTCAAAAAAAAGGTCAGAAAATTCATTCATTTACCTGATTCCTGTAATTTTTCTTGCATTCCTAGAATTTGCCTTCATTTCTGTCATACACAAGCATGAAACTGTAATTTTTTAAAAAAAAGAAGGGCAAAAAACATATTAACAGAAAAGTTTGGATGGACAGAGAGCATATCCCATGGCTGATGGTGAATTGTTTCCTAGTGTGTTGTAACTTATTAAAGGTGTCTAAAAGGATGGATATTAATTCTGTCCTTTTATCTCATATGAATGGTCTTTAAGATTAGGATAAAGGTTTATACCAACCCTTCAATACATAAACCTACAATAAAATATGTAAAACAGTATCTTCATTGGGATTGCCAAATATCTTACTCAACAACACTTTGAATGTACTCCGTGTACTTTTAATATCCTTAAATAATATAATGTGATAAAAATTGTAAATAAGTTCAGCATTAAAGTCATTTGCCTATAACCTGAACTGACCTGAGTTGGATGCCCTGGGCACAAGTGGAGTATAGAGAGAACTCTCAAATATTGTTCTCTGATTTTTACAGAAGAGCCATGACACATAGGTCCAACACACACACACACACACACACACACACACACACACACACA
>LOEQ01007029.1:38646-55266 GCA_001685075.1 Bramus lutescens | reverse complement strand
AGCCGTGTGGGAGCCAGGCAGGACGAAAAGCAGGGCCCGCTCCCCTCATTACTATACACACACACACACACACACACACACACACTACAGTTCAGTATCAATAACACTACTTAGGGACTATATAGGTCGACTGGGGCTGTATAACAAAATAACACAAACTGAGTGACTCAAGCAACAAAAGCACAGCACATGCTTGCTACACACACACACACACACACACACACAATTGTTCTGATTCAAAATGGAAACCAGGACATAAATTCAGTCTATTTTAAAACTAATAATGCAAGTGAAAAATTGCACACATGTAGATGAAGCATCTTAACCCACATATTCATTAACCTTAAATGCTTATAATAATAAAGGATGTAACAAATTTACTACTATTTACAAATTTATACAAGTGCAAATGGTCCAAATAGGATGAGATAAAGTTTCAACTGCAGTTTGGGTTTTGATGTGGAGGGCTTTCAGGTGCACATACATAGTAGAGGTACATAGACAGGGACAATGGAAAACACTTCCATGTTTATCCAAATACACATATGTATACACACGGATACACACACAAGTTTAAAATCAATGTGGGCACATCCAAACCCTTGGTTTCTTTAGTCGGTGCATGCAGAAGCTAATCCAGAAGGCCTGGGCTCACCTTGCTGCCACAGAGTGAACTGGCTCCAGTCTCCCTTCTCCCGGAGGTTTTCATCCTCAGGCAGGAAGAGACCCTTGGCTTTATCCATCACCATGAGGCCTTCATCGCGGATTAACTTCCAGTTTCTCTCTAAAGACTTCAAGGAAGATTTTAGTTTCACGGAGATGAAAAACATGTCTCACAGAACATCTCATAATGACTTTCAGTTTTCTTACTTGTTTAAGAAAGAAATAAAATTCTTGCTTACATTTAGGGTGCTTATTTTACTTTCTTTGGAAACTCTTCTCAAGTATATTAAAAGAGAAAGACAGATTAGGGAGGGAATTGATATTGGGAGGACAGCTTACTATTCGTTAAGAGTACTTGCTAACTCCCCTTACAGAAGATCAGGATTTGGTTCCCTGTACTCACAAGGCAGTTATTTCTGTGCCCTATATTAACCTGTAAATCCCACCTGCCCAAGGACCAGGTAGCATCTTGGAATGCTGGGAGTTGTAGCTCTTAAAAATAAGAACAAAGCCTTATGGGAAAGTATGGTGCCCTATGGATTTTATCCATAAAAGCCAGGACAACAGATGTAGGGGTCACTCAGCTGGATGGGGTAGTTCCAGGGAGTGGTTCTGATCAATTTCCATCTTGGCCAGTATATACAATTTTAATAAAAACTTGCTTTAATTTGGGCCAAGAGGGTGGAACTGGTTTTTCTCTAGAGAATCTCAGGATTAACAACACAATTGTCTTTAATTCAAGTTCCAGGATTTCCCATGCACTCTGTAGACATGAGGCAGACATGCAGTGCAGAAACACACATGCAGGGAGCACACATATAGAATAAAAATTGAAGAATAAATCTTACAAACTATGAGACTCCTTCTTGCTATAATTATTTGTATTGGCATGCCTAAAGTCTCCCCTCCCTTCTTTTTTATCTCTGTCTTCTCTCTCTCTCTCCAATCTTACTGATAGTGCAATGATTAAGTTCCATATGACCCCAGTGTCATATGAAATACAGGGCACTGACTCAATTTCAATAGAGTTCCTTACAGGGATGACAAGGCAAACAGTAGTTGAAGGGGCAAAAGTATTGGGAAACTGACCACTGGAATGGGATGCACTATAAAGCTAACAAAACACAAAGACGTTTAGAATTCAGCCAGACAAACATGTCCTCAACTTACTAATGGGGCTGCTTTAGCCTCAGCTGGGGCTTGATACAGATAGAGTCAGTGACTGATCCAGCTGGCTCTTGTCAACAGCACACTGTGATCTCCCTGGGGGCAGGAAGGTTGGTGGGAAGAATGGTAGAAGCAGGCAGGAGCGAGCCTACAGAACCACGAGGTAAAGAGTGAAACTAGGTTTGGGAAGAGAAAGTCCATTGTTCTGTGCTCCACAAAGACTGGATGGAGTAACAGAGCACAGGAGCATAGACAAACCGAAACGCACTGCCTGGATTTCTAAAAGAATCAGGGATAGCACAAGATCAGGCAGACCACATGGAGGGTGGCTTATTAGCAAGCAGGACACCGGAAGCCACGACACAGACAGCAACATTTTCACACACAGTGTGGAGACAGTGCTTTGTGGAAGTGAATTGACCCGCCTTGTGAACAGTATTCTGTCTTTACAGTTAACCAAGAAGAATGACCTATGAGTCACAAGATACAAGAAAATGCCTTTATTCCCCTACCAACCCATGTTCCATGGTTTAACGTAGGGAGGAAATCTGATCAAGTCAGGATGACTGCACAAGTAGAAAACTCGAAAAAAGAAAAACTCAACAAAACAGATTTTCAGATTCGTGTGGCGGCTATACCAGCCCAGCATGAAGCTGCTACCTCACACATAATTTCAAATTGCCTCAAGCATGTCCCCAAATAGTATGCACTGAAATCTGACACCTAAACAGGTTGTACTCTGGAGAGCATCAGTGACTCTCAGCCAATCACCAGATGCCAACTGGTGATTGAACATATTCAGACAGGAGATACTCCAGCTGAAACCAATATGGCTACTTTGCCTTGCTTCCATTTTTTGAAATTCGCTTTCTTTCCTCTGGCTATAAATACAATCAGCTTTTGGGGTAGAGAATTCTAAGATACTGAATGCAGACTGCTCCCCAATTCTGGAATCACCAATAAGGCCAATTGAGACCTGTATGGCTAGATTTGTCTTCCTCTCTTTTCACACCAGTGAGCATTTTTATATCATGTGAAAACATAAGGGCTCTTAAAATATTGCAGGGCAAGAGATTTGGATTAGAGAATGCTTTGACAATTCTGTTTCTGTGAGAGCCATCACCACCTCCCTTCAACCTGTACACTTCCTTCGCCAGTCGCCTGTGTGGAGGGTGCCAATCACTTGCCCTTGTTCAACACAGTCCAACAACCACTTTCCCTCTTTTATTCATCCCGAGCTGGCAGTTTAGAGCTAGTAAGTCAAAGAACACTTCCAATAAAGGGAGACTCAAAAGTCCTTGCTGCGGTAGGTCCCTGGCATGAGAGAACTGGATGATTTTGCTAAGAATTTCGAGATTGTGGGAAAGAACAAGAGTTCAGCCTAGGAACTCTGCAGCCCCTCCCATGCCGAATGCCCCTGCATCGCCACCTTCTTCAGTGTGATTCTAGCTTGTTCAAGTCGCTAGATAAAGCTGTTCCATTCCTGTGAACCTGTCACGAAGACAAGGAGAGAATTACCTCTCTAACACATGAAATTACTCTCTCAATGAGGTTCTGGGAGCCTTAAAAGGGCAAGCCTTTTCTTCCCCCATCCCTGGTATTTTAGACACTACTTTTATTTCTTCTAGAAGCTGATTTTAAGGGTATCATTGGGAACAGCTGATCTTTTGATACTAAAAGAGGGCACAAAGTCCTAGGAGAAAATGCTAAAGCGATTGCGTCATTCAATATAATTTAAATTTTCTCCTGCAGAACAGACTGTCTCTTTCTATAAAATGTCAGTCCTCACCTTCACCCTCAGCCTCTGTGGGAAATGTTGCCAAGGTGCTTTTCCACTGTTGTAATGATCTCTCTCTCTCTCTCTCTCTCTCTCTTTCCTTTAATGTTTTTAATTAACTAATTATTTTTACTGTGTGTGAAGGGGGACATGTGTGTGTCACAGTGTGCATTAGAAGGTTTGAGGACAATTTGGAGGAGTCCTTTCTCTTCTACCATGTGAATCCTGGAAGTCAAATCCAAGTCACAGGCTTGGCAGCAACCACCTTTACCTACCGAGCCAGGTAGTCTACCTGGATTTTGTTTTAAAGCCTTCTGTTCCCTTGTAGGTGGCAGTTGAGCTGGGTGACAGCTCCAACCCAGAGGGCACGAAGCAATGCAGAGGGCTCCTAGCACCTGCCCCCAAACCATAGGCTAAAATGTCACACGTTTCCAGTCTTTGATCTTGGTTGTCAACTGTCATCTTTAGTGAATGGCCTGAGATGCCTAGAAAACTAGAATAACACACGTCTCGGGCATAGGTGTGGATATTGGAGACAAATGGCATGAAGACTGGAGAAGGGAGCTGGGGAGGCCTGCCCTGAACATGGGTGGTACCATCCAATTGACTAAGAGCCTGAATGGGATCAAAATCAGGAGGGGGAGGAAGCTGGTTTATGATAGTCCTCCCTCCCTCCCTCCTTCTCTCCCTCCCTTCCCTTCCCTTCCCTTCTGTCTTCCGTTTTCCCTCCCTCCCTCNTCCCCTTTCTTTCTTCCATCTCCCCTCCTTCCTTTCCTTCCTTCCCTTCCTCCCTCCTTCCCTCTCTCCCTTCTTCCTTTCTTTCTTCCTTCCATCTCCCCTCCTTCCCTCTCTTTTTGAGATTATATCTATCGAGTGTGTGAGCTTTCCTGCTGCTGACATTTTCAGAGGACAACAGACTCCACCCAGCCTTTGAATTCATTTTCACTGGCATCTTGAGATTGGGCTTAGACCCATGGCCTCCCATGCAGCTGCATCTTTTTGTTCTTCTGGCTTCTAGCACCAAGCAGCAGGGATTACTTTCCTCAGCTCTCCAGGCTATAGACAGCCACTGTGACACCAACCTACCTCTGGTCATCTAATAAATCAGGCTCTAATCATATGTATATGCTATTGGTTGTGTTGTAGACTGCTAAGATCAACCGAGAGCTACAGAGATTTTTTTACTTATTTCCATTGTAGAACATCAACTTGTTATTTTTTTCTTTTGAATTCAATACTCTGTCATAGAAATGAATGGCTGGAAAGATCTTTACTGTTGCTTTGAGGAAAATCTTTTCTCCTCAGGGAACACAAAATGACTCTACACGTAGATATTAAGCCTGCAGCCTGCAGGCCTGTGCCCAGCAGAGCCAGTACCAGAAAGCCTCTCTGTCTCCTCCTCAGCCATCCCCAAGGCACCCATGGAAAGAAAGAGAGTCACACTTTAGCACAGAAATTTTGCTATGGTGAGTATGGCCCCCCCAAAGGAATTGGGGTTGACATAGGCTCCCATGCACAGTAGTTCACACAGACATGCTCAGGCACTGTGGGAAGGGCCGGGAAATGCTTTTAACTATATACTAAGAAAACAAGTATGCAAAATGCAAACCTAGATACCCAGAGCGCCCAAGCGTTAGTCAGTTTTGCAGGTGCAGCACACACCACTGACTGAGTGGCTTATGAACAATAGAAATCTAGGTTTTCATTTTGGGGCACTCAAGTCCTGGATCAAGGAGCTGGAAGATTTGATGTCTGTGGAAGAGCTATTTCATAGCGGTGCTTTTTACCCCAAGACTCACAATGACTGCCCAGGGTAAGGAAGGGGAATCATAAGTGCCCAGCTCCTTTCAAAATTCCCACCTCTGAATGCCTTCACCATGGGGTCAGGGGTTCCACATACGGGCATGGCAGGGACACAGCATCCAGAGCACAGCAGAGTGTGTCTGTGTGTGTGAGGAGGTACAGGGTAAGATGGTAAAAGAGACAATTTGCATTTTCTCCACAGTTATCTGAGGTGCACAGAATTTTTTTTTAAATTATAGCGGAAACATGGACACAGAATGAGTAATGCCTACCCATTTTTCAAGGCCTTCTTTGAATTTGCTCTGAAGACCAGGCTGGTCTCGAACTCTTAAACTCGTAAAGATCCGCATGCTTCTGCATGGGATTAGAGGTGTAAGGGTTCCTTTGAAATATGATCTCTTTGGTCCTGAATTCATCCATTAAGTGATCTTCATATCTGAGCTGGTTTCTGGGAAGCCAGCGCCTTTGGATGCATGGTGCTTCTTGGTGCTTCTTGTAGGGATATGGATTTTTGAACACAGGTCTGTCATTACAAAGCTACATGACTTCATAAACAGATGATCTACACTCACATTTGCGTAAATCCCAGCTATATTCATTTCCTGCCTCATCTACAAACAGACTTCGGGTCTCAGGCACTTCTAATTGCAGTGGGCCGGGTGTGCACGCACAGAATGCGCTGGCCTGTCCCAGCAGCCCCTTCGAGCTTGCTCCAGCCACCTAACAGCCCTTTCCCACATCCAGATGCTTTCACAGCCTCTTCTTCATGTTCTTCTTAACTGACGTCTGGGAAGCCCTCTTGAAGCTGGGGTCACAGCTCAGTGGCATAAACCATGGGTTGTGTTCTTTGGACTCTGCTCAGAAGAAGAATCTTTTGAGGACTAACTGGAGTCAAGCTCATCTTCACTCCTCCTCACTAACTTTTCCTTTCATGAAAAGTCTTCCGTTGTTGGTAAACAGTCAGCCATTACAGTAATGAACCCAATGGGTCTCTCCACCCTGACCCCAGTCCCAGTTCATTCTCTTAGATGTTTCTCTGCTTGCTGGTATCTCAATAAGATGTGTCCATTACCATTCTTGATTATGAATTACAGACATTATCACCTACCTATGAGGGAAGGTTAGCAGCTTAAAAATTTGGTGGCTTTCTCTCTTCCATCTTGGTGGTCATTTACTTCACAAATCTATCACACATTCGGGCAAACTCGCATTCAGATTTTATAATATTATGACAATGGAGCATCATTCATACCTGAGTTTAATAATCACACTTCTTTTCCCATGTATCTTTTATTGGATCTGAAAAAAAGTAACTATAAGGTTTTTTTTGTCGCCCCCCCCCCCAAGACAGGGTTTCTCTGTATAGCTTTGGAGCCTGTTTTGGCACTATCTCTGTAGAGCAGGCTGGCCTCAAACTCAGAGATTGCCTGCTTCTGCTTCCCAAGTGCTGGGATTAAAGGCGTGTGCCACGACCACCCGGCTACTATAAGATCTCTTATTGCCACAGGTGACTGTGCCTACTCCACTCACCTGAAACCCCAAAGGCTTCAAATTCTGGAGCATTATGAACAATGACAAGTAGAAAATAGCATATCACACAACATTGTTTAATGTGCAAAACTATGCAAATATTGCATAAAGTTACCCTCAGTCTATAGGCACAAAGCACATCTGAAAGACAAATGAACTTTGTGTTTCTGCTCCCCAGACACCTCATTATAAGAACTCCCCCCAAAATGACTCTGAAACACTTCTCTGGGGAATTCTGGCATCTTGGGTGCAGGATTCTACATTTTGTCAAAAACCTCACAGAATTTGTTTCTCTTTTTCCATAACCAGCCCACTGACTACTTTCATGGCATGATTCACACCAGCTGCTGCTGGGACTCCGTGACCTTGCTTGACCTGGGACTCGCGCTAGGCTGTTTACTAGTGCTAGACAACACGCCACAGGTAAAACTGCATGCGGAAAAATATCTGAGGTGTACCCACACTGGTCAAAGGTTACACTGCGTACAATGTACATTTTTTGGGTAACTAATCATCTCTTTGTTGTGGAATATTATTTTAACTGGACAAATATGTGTTCCATTTGTATATGCTGTGGGATATTACCTTACCTTTGTAAAGTGTGGCATATTTATTTATGCTGTATTTGTTTAATTACGTAAGGATGTGTTGCATCTGTTTCACCTTGCCTGCCTAAGACACCTGATTGTCTAATAAAGATCTGAATGGCCAATAGCTAGGCCAGAAAAAAAATAGGTGGGACTTGGAGGGAGAGAGAATAAAGAGTAGGAGAAATCTAGGCTTGAGAGGGAAGAAAGAGGACAAGAGAATAAAGGAGACACCCACCCGAGGCCAGAAGCCAGGCAACTGCCAGCCAGCAGACATGAGAAGCAATGAAAGTAAGATGTACAGACAGAAAGAAAAGTAAAGAGCCCAGAGGGAAAAGGTAGATAAAGAGAAACAAGTTAATTCCAGTTAAAAGAGCTATCCAGAAACCAGCCTAAGCAAGGCCAAGCAGAGCATTCAAAACCAAAAATAAGTCTCCATGTCATGATTTGGGAGATGGTTGGTGGCCTGAAAAAGAAAGCCTGCTCTATTTCTTTTTATAGTCTTTCTTATTATCCAATGTAATTAGAATCTCACTTTCATCTTGAAATCCTCAGTTGAATTAGGCTAAGTAGATTCAGTGTGTATGACAGTTTTTATTTGTATATTTCGTGAAGATTGTCAGGCACACACTCAAATTCATGAACATGAAAGATCCTCACCAGAATTGCTTGAGAAATTTGTAACTCAGGGCAGATGGAAAATTGCAAATTGCAGCTTGGGCCAAACTTGCTGATGCCTGGGGTTTTGACCCAGTATCTGAGAAGGAGCATCTGGTCCTGAGATTGATTGATGCCTGCAGGCTTTGATACACTATCTGAAAAGGAACATCTGGTCCCCAAGGCTATCTACTGAACCTTGAAGTTTGCTGAAGCTTACTTTATTTAGATTTAGGTTTTTTCAGGGAACTTAGGAACTGGCGCGAACTAGGATCCAATAGAAGTACTGTTATCATGCTTGCTTGTTCTTGAAACCCTTACACTCCATAAAAGCTGTTTGAAAAGCCTGCTTGGGGTGCTCAGTCTGCCTGACTGGATGACCACGAGCTCGTGTAATCGATATCAATAAAGCCTCTTGCTGATTGCATCCACCAGGACCTAGTTATTGGGGAANTATCTGAGAAGGAGCATCTGGTCCTGAGATTGATTGATGCCTGCAGGCTTTGATACACTATCTGAAAAGGAACATCTGGTCCCCAAGGCTATCTACTGAACCTTGAAGTTTGCTGAAGCTTACTTTATTTAGATTTAGGTTTTTTCAGGGAACTTAGGAACTGGCGCGAACTAGGATCCAATAGAAGTACTGTTATCATGCTTGCTTGTTCTTGAAACCCTTACACTCCATAAAAGCTGTTTGAAAAGCCTGCTTGGGGTGCTCAGTCTGCCTGACTGGATGACCACGAGCTCGTGTAATCGATATCAATAAAGCCTCTTGCTGATTGCATCCACCAGGACCTAGTTATTGGGGAAGGGAATCCTCTCACTCTTGAAGATCCTGACTTGAGGGTCTTTCAGAACACATCCTTCACTGTCCATACTGCATGCTACATGCCTTGGGTTCTTCCCCTTGCAACTCCAGAGTTGGTGCCATTGGGTCAGCATCTCCCCATTCTCTCCGTCCTTAGGTCATGACAACCGCTGTGTCGTTTTCTGCCACTCCAAGTCTGACTTCATAAGATTTCACACGGAATTTATTTTTCTATGCCTGACTATGTCTCCTTCAGGACCACTGATGTTGTTGCAGATGGAAATGGCTCCTTTTCAAAGTCCCAGAGGTGTTCTCCTGGGCATAGTTATCATATTCTTTATATTCTGGTAGACACGCATAGGATCGCCGTAGTTGGAATACGGTGACTATGGCTGCAATGGAGTGGGGTAGGAGTTGGGGGCCGGATGCTGATGTCACTTTGCCTGGATTACAGAGCCAAAGCATGATTGTTGGGTCCTATTACCGTGCTATTAGTAGTTTGGTGAAATAGTCCCACTGTTTTCCATCATGGCTGCAATGACTTACATGCCCACCACTGATGCCCGAGGGCATTCTTCACTCCTTGTTCCCTATTTATCAGGTGTAATGTGACATCACACCGAGGTTTTGGTTTTTATTCCCTTCACTAATGAAGCTGGCCGCTTTTCAGACACTTGTTGGTCCTTTGTACACGTTCTTTAGAAAAACGCCCCAACCATTTTACATCAGAATATTTGCCTTTGAGGTACACGAGTCCTCATATATTTTAGATTTGAAATCTTCATTTTACATATACTTGGCAATTCTGCAAGCTGCCTTTCCATTTTCTTGAACATTTCCACTGTGGGGAGGTTTAACACACTTCTATTGCTCTGGTTTTGGCTTTTGGGGGCTTGAGCTTTTGAATCAAAACAGGAAATCATTTCTAAGACCAACATCTTTTTTTTATAACTTTAAAAGCAGCCTTGCTTTACGCTCTTTTAGTGCTATTCTTGGACACCTGATGCCCTTCTGGCGTCCACCACCACATCTTTCCCTCCCTCTCTTTCCCTCCCTCCCTCCCTCCCTCCCTCCCTCTTCCTTTGTTTCTCAGGTAGACTGCTTACTTTGCAAGTTTGATTCTGTCACCTATCAGCTGGGGTTCTGGGAAACTTACTTAGTGATTGCCCCCAGTTCCTCATTTTAAAAGCTTCTTTCAAAAGTCTCTGGGGGGAACATGAGGAGGGACAACTCCCACTAAGGGCCCTTTGAAAAGCCACATGGGTACCTATTATCTATCCCCCAACATGGACTGTCTCCTGAAGGCATGCACTTCTGGGTTCCATCTATGGGTTTAAATTTTATCCTCTGAGAAGGGTTCCATTTAGACTTGGTTAAGACCCTCCTCAATGGACTGTTTTTGATGTACTTGCTTTGTAAAGGTCCTGTCTTCAAATATCACTACATTTTGAGGTACTTTTGGTTAACACTTCAACACATGAAATGGGGAGGGTGATATAATTCAGCCACCATGATAAAACAGGTTCAAGTCAGAACCTGCTCTGGCTAAAAAAGCAAATATCAGATGAGAGATCCCAGATAACTGTATCAACAAGAGGATGAACAAATTTTTACAAATAAAAGTCACAAAGAAAGGGGAGAAAAATTATCTTTCGCAGGGTGTACTAATGCACACTTTTAAGTCTACCACTTGCTTCTACCACTGCAGAGGTAGAACTAGGCATATTTGGAGTTCCAGGCCAGCCTGATCTCATAGTGAGACCCTTCTTTAGAAAAAGGAACAGTTGATTTGATCTGCAGAAAAACATAATGCAAGAGCTCACAGTGGTTAGGGTAACCCAAGTGGGATGCTCTGGATGATTAGTGGTTTGGAAAAACCCAGAAAACAGACAGACAGCTGAGAAAGTTCTTGTGATCAGCTACTTTGACAGGTTCTGGTAATAAATTAAGAGAAGGGATGTGGTCAAAGGGGTGTGCAGGCACCTGTGCATCCAGCCAGCGTTAGAATGAACTGGTAACCACGGTGCATTCGCATATTATCTACCAAATCTTATGTAGCTCTCCAGGAATATGCTTAGGGTATATTAGGAATTATATAACACTGTGGGGTGGTGATTATTCATCTTATATTAGGAATTATATACCTTTTTTTTTAAAGAAAAAATCAGTTGTCTTAAAATTTAGCAGGTTAAGCCATATGCAATAATGTGCCAGGCTTTAGAAACAGCATCAACATGGCGGCATTGCCCCCCTGTGTGGGGAGAACAGAGCACAGCCCACAGCAAGTATAGAGTCTCAAAGCAAATTCTCTGTGCACTGATTCTAATAAAACCTCTACATATCAAAGAAACAATTTCTTTCCAGCCCTAATGCATTCTGATCAGCCTTCTGTTTTCCTAAGCTTGGATACAAAGATGAAAGAAAACCTGCTATCATTTCTTATTGGGAAAACAAACCAAGACCAGTCAAATGAAAATAGCAGAGGTTATTTATTCCGAGCTTGGAGAGAGTTGGGCATGGCCACCTGTGTTTTGGGGGAGGGGTCAAAAGAAGACTGTGGAAGGTCTGAGAAGGTGCCTTCTTGGGATTTTCTGGTTTAGTTGGAACCATGGACAAAACCCAGGAAAGGTGTTATTCATGAATCAGATCCCTACCATTGGGCTAATGTTACATAAGTCACTACCAAAGCTATCTGGATTTTCACTATAGAATAGGCATGTGGCCTTCTGAAAACCTGGTTTAGACTAGGCTGCTTTCCTTGGTTAGTTAGAGAAGCTGGTTTGCCAAGCAGGCTCCTGAAGGCCTTGCAGTCACAGCTTTATTGCGGTTTAGTTGTCGGGCCTTTGCATTTGGCAGAAGAAATATTCCAAGCTGAGGGCTCCAAGGACTTGAATGGCAAAGGAGACACATGAACACATGCACGGGCACATGTTCATTTAAGATACTGATCTGTGCATTTGAACATCAAGCCACAGACATGAGCCAATGAGTTAAAGCATTTCTAAGTCTAAAGTGGACTATTAACTACAGATAATCATTCAGAATTATCAAACACTTCACTGTGAGTTCCTCAAAAAATGGCAATAAAGCCATTTTTTTCTATGCTGACAAATATTGAAAACTCAATTATTTCACCTTGAGAAAGAAGAATGGCCTTTCAGACTAATGCGGCGGACTAGAATATCTTGTTCTTTGCCAAACTTGGTTCATAGATGATGATCTAAAAGAGGCCCTCAGAAGCAAAGAGAATCGAGCCCTCACTTGGGCCTACAAGGTAAGTGAAGGAAGGATAAAAGCCAGGCAGCCTCCTTTATGTTGGGCCACAGCTAACCTCTGAACATAGCATGTAAATCACTGAAGAAGTGTCTGTCCAAAGCTCATACCAGGACGCTGAGGATAAACATGGAAACCCTGGACCCCCTTTTCTGCTCTTCCCAGTGGGTATATATTAAAGCTCTCTGCATTGCACCCTTACTTGGCTCTTTATTTGGGGTGTCAGGAACTGTGGTTGAGCCTTGTCCCCTGTGGCTTTTGGAGGCAAGCCTTTTACCCTACAGCTCTCTGGTTAGTCTCAGCATCTAAACTGCACACAGGAACACCTGAGGAGGTGGGGTTCCTTGTTTTGTGTTTTGAGTCTGAACAAAACCTTGTAAGAGAGGAGAAACTGATGCAATTATTTTTAATTATTTTTAAATTTAGAGATAAGCCATCTCGGCTGAATGCAGTTATGTGCCCAATTTGCCAGAGAGCAAAAATAAAAATGTCCTGCCTCTAACAGTGGCACATAGCTCTCAGTCATTCACCTCGGCTTGGTTTCACTGCCATTTTCACTGAAGATTATCACTGAGGTCCAAAAAGTTTGAAGTGTGCCTTAAAACAGTAAGATTAGGCTAGTATGTAAATGTTCAAGATTTGCCTTCAATGTTTCTCTACACCTCAGCACTCATTTTTATGTAAAGTTGCTAATCCTCTTAATTTGTAACTTAATTCCACAGGAAATCTGACATTTTTGCTTCCTCAATCCATTTCCTTTCAAAGCAAGTTCAAGTTCATTGAAAACATTCAAATCTTTAATCACCGAGGAAGAAATGCTGCAGCCCTGACATAATAATTGCTGGTTAATGCCTCTTTTTGTCCAGGCGAAGTCATTCAGAACACAATGGAATTCTTCAAAAGACCAGCACCTGACGGAACTCTCACCCATTACTCTCTGCTCTCTGTGCACCATGGGCCTAGCACTGCTGGGAACTTCTCCAACCAGAATAAAAGCACAATACAAAGAAAGGCAATTGTCTCGCACACGCTGTTTGTTTGCTGACATCAGAGCAGCCAGCCTGAGCAGCACGGAGAGGAATCAAGAACTTCTCTTTTCTTTTCTGGTGCTGAATGCAAGCAGGCGAGCCAGCATCAGGAGAGGAAATACCAGAGGGATGTCTTAACCTACGGCTTCAGGGGCTCTTGGCTGCTGTGCTTTGAAGGTGCTGCAGTGACTTCTATAATAAGTGTTTACATCTAAACTGGCCATGAATTCGTGCTAATCAAACTGCTAACCTCAAACAAGTAATAATTTCTATTTCCAATCCTCCAAGGATTTTAAACCATTTCTTATGCCAATTTCTAAGTTAAATATCTCCCAGGAACTTGACACTCTGATATCTGCGAACTGTAAACAACCACTTACCCATCTGTAGTGAAAATATACCCCAAAGAGAAAATACCAGTGCAAGACTTTTCTCTGTTTCTTCCATCTAAGTTTACAACCCCGATGCCAGAGCTGCTGAAATACAAGCTACACAGGAAGGGGAATGGAGAGAGCTTAACAACACGGGGATGTACTCAGCCTTGTCCCTCACCATCAAGAAAACTTTGCTGTCTGCCTCTGAACACACTGAGTATCCTAAATAAAGACATACTGGCAGATAATGCAAGTCATTCGAGGGCCTTAGACACACACTAAGAAATCATTTTGAAAGCACGTTGGCCAAATGTGACAGCCACCGTATCTGGAAGGTTTCTATTTCAAGAGCTCAGTGATGGATAATATAGAATACTCAAGTCTGGGAATGTAGAAGTGGAAGACAATCCTGATGTGTGTTTGGCAACTCATAGTGATGAGTCCTGTGGCTCCTCAGTATTCAGTCATTACCAGCAGCAGTTGCCCTGAAATGACTTTCTTTTGAAAAGGTCATTCAATGTATGATATTAATATTTCTGCAAGTTAAGGTAGCAAAGTGAAATAGCATCACATAGAACGGAGCTGCCAGATGTCACCCACGCTGAGATTCCATGTTGCTGCACTCTCATGAAGAAGGATGGAAAAAAGAAATCCCACACTAGCCCCGAATTGAGTATAATAAAGGGTCATTTATTTAGGGGTAGACTCACAGATCACAGTCCTCTGCACGAACTGGGAGCAGGAACCGAATCATGCTTCCAGAAGAGAGGCCGGACCTGCCCTTTACATGGGATACACCCAAGTGGGCGGCTAACTTAAAGACTACTGGCTGTAGGAATTCCTACAGCCCTCTCAGATTAAAACCCAGGTTCTGCTTCTCTCCTTAAATGAAGCTGAGCTTTAACCAGGCAAGTGCTGCAACCCAGAAGCTCAGTTAGATGCAGTTATAAAATACACACTTGACTAGCACAAGGACAACGTATGGCCCAAGAGCAAATGCCAGTAATTCTGAAGGCCATTGTAGGGCACAAGGAGGGACATGGACTTAAGAGCAAAGTGGCCTGGGCTAAAGTCCCAGTCCTGATACCATTAAAGATGGAAACTTAAGTAAGTGTCTTAACTTTCTCATCTTTATTTCACTCACATGTAAGTGGGTAATAATCTTTTAGAGATGCTGTAAAGATCATATTAGAAATATTACATAAAATATTACATAAAAGCCCTCAGCACACTGATGGCTGGGAGGAAGCATTCAGGGCATGTTAATTATTACATTATTATTCAAATAATAAAGGATGCTACAGAATTAATTTTACAGTTGCTTTTAGAAATCCACAAAATCATGTAATTAAAACTACAACCATCATAATAGCAATAACTAACATTTACGGAGCGTGCCTGCTTATTAAACCCCCAGAACACAGTTCGAGCCAACACCAGGCATGCTTTCCAGATAACAAAACTGAAATACAGAGAAGATAGGCAATGTCACACAGCTAGGGCTATGACTCAGAACACCCAAGCAGGCAGTGTGGTTGTGGAGTGCATGCTCTGAACTACTGCACCATTTTGCTCTGACGATGAAGCTTCATCATTCTGCAGATACCTGCTTCCCTTGTCTTTAAGCCACTACACATTATCATATGCTGTTTATTTTGGACGGATTATTCAGCGGTCCTTCACATCCCTTATAATTTACTCAGTTAGCTTTTGTCATTCAGTGGGGTTTAGTAGACACTGAGTTGAGGAATCATTCAGCCATGCAGACCTTGGAAAACACTATTTTCTGTGCCTGCTGATTTGCCTAGTGAGGACAGTTCATATGAATATAGTTCTATAACACACTCTTCTATGTCTAGCCTCTTTCACTTGGCATGACTCTTTAAGGTTTCTGCTTTGCACTAGGCATCAGGACTTCATGACTTGTAATTTCTGCAGTGTATATAAACTGGTTAGCACATTGTCTGTTGCTCTCACTTTGAAGGACCCTGGTTTTGCAGAAATTGCAGGTTTATGCTCTCATTCTGTGTTCAACTATTTTTACAAGCAACCATACTGTTTCCCAAAGCAGTACAATTTCTAACACCTATCTGGAGCATTCAACATTTCAGTTTCTCCATATACAGACCAATACTTGTTAATGTCTTTTTTTCTTTTTTATTTTTTTAGTAGCTTAGTAAATGTTAAAACTTTATTTAAAATAATCTAGTTTAGGTCGGGCAGTGGTGGTGGTGCACACCTTCAATCCTAGCACTCAGGAGGCAGAGACAGGTGGATCTCTGTGAGTTTGAGGCCAGCCTGGTCTACAAGAGCTAGTTCCAGGACACCTAGGATTGTTACCCAGAAAAACCCTTGTCTTGGAAAACCAAAACAACAACAACAAACAAACAAACAAAAATCTAATTTGTTTTACTTCACCCCCAGTTTTAGTACAACTGACAGAAGGCTCCTTTTTCTCTTCCCCTATATGTAGACCCAGTGAGGAGGCACCATCTGTGAACCCAGAGGCAAGCTCTTCCCAGACGCTGTCTACTGCTATTGCCATCTTAGACTTCCTAGAAACAAAAAGTCTTGAAAACTAAATGTGTTGTTTAAAGAAAACTAAGATGTTCTGTTTGTGGGATTTTTTTTTATCACTTTCAAAATAGACCAAGATGCTGGCCAAAACCATCCTTAGAAAGACATAGGAACCAGGAGGTTACCTGGTATGCAAATTTTCACAGTGAATGTGTTAATGTAGTTGGCTATGGACCACAAAGTCAGAAGTTTGGGTAATAAAACGTTAGTCAACATTTTCATAGCAGATAAACCAAACAAGTGAAGGTAGCTTTAAAAATTAATGACAAACATGAAAACAACAACAACAAAAACAGAGAAAGAAATCTAGGCATGCCCAGAGACAGGACACCGGACAGTGTAGGCTGCCTTCCCAACACCACCTGCATCTACACCG
>LOEQ01007028.1:97423-103437 GCA_001685075.1 Bramus lutescens | reverse complement strand
TGCGGGAGCCGGGCAGGACAAAAAGCAGGGCCCGCTCCCCTCATTACTACAGAAATGAGTTTAGCCACACTAAGAGCTTGCGTCAAAACTCTGGGGGATTCTAAAACCTAATGCTACTGTTTGGTTCTGGAGTGTTTTCTTAGTGTTCAGCCACATGTTGGAAGCCTGTGTCACTCTTAGGAGTTAGTGAAACCTTGAGATGGTGGAGCTTAGTAGGAAGCCTTAAGGTCCCTGAGAGTGTGCTCTTGAAGGGAAGCAGGACACCAGTCTCCTCCTTTGAATACGACCCACGTGGTGAGCTTGTGCTGTGTCATGCGCTTCTGTTGTGATTTCCCAGCATAGACACAAAAGAAGGGGGTCAACTATCATGAACTGAAACCTCTGAAGCATCAGGCGAAATAAACCTTTGCTGTTGATTATATCGGGCATTAGATATAGTAATATAGAGTCAACATACCCATCCCATATGTAATATTACATTAAATTCCATTTAAAGTATAGAAAGTCCTGTGAGATTATTTGTCTTAGCGTTCTATTGCTGTGATGAGACACCATGACCATGGCAACTCATAAAAAAAGTATAATTGGGGCTGGCTTACAGTTTCAGAGGCTTAGTTCATTTTCATCATGGTGGGGAGCATGGAGGCACACAGGCAGACATGTTTCAGGAGAAGTAGCTGAGAGTTCTACATCCAGATCCATGGGTGGCAGGTAGAGTGAGCCACCTGGCCTAGCTTGGGCTTTTGAAACCTCAAAGCCCACCTCCAGTGAGACACTTCCTTCAACAAGGCCACACCTACTCCAACAAATAGCGCTACTCCCTAATCGTTCAAATATATGAGCCTATGGGGGCCAATCTTCTTCAAATCACCACAATGCTCATGCCCACTAGTGTTAACATTCAATACCTTGCTGTCTTCCGGAATAGTCAGGACTTGATTGTAGCGCTATGTTGTAGTGACAATCATAGCTCTTGGTAATTTAAAAGCCCTAGTGACATTTCTTGGGACTGGTGAGAGGGCTCAGGAGGTAAATCGCTTTCTATGCAAGTGTGAGAATGTGAGTTCAGAAGCCCAGCACGTATGTGAAAGTCTTTCATGGTGGCAGGTGTCAGTAACCACAGTGTCGGGAATGTGGAGACAGAGGCTTGCTGGACAGTCAGCCCAGTCAAAATGGTGAGCTCCAGGTTCAGTGAGAGACCCTGTGTCTATAAAGAAGGTGGAGAGTGATAGAGGAAGACCCTTGACATTTACTTCTGACCTCCACACATGCATGCACAGGTGAGTACCTCTGCACACACATACAAGCAGCAACAACAGCCTCTCAGTACCATTTCTGGGTTGGGCTGCAGGTCAAGTCTACTTCACATTGTCCTTTTTCCTGGACACCAATGATAAGGGTGACCCTTGGCTGGCACACTGCCAATCCTCATATAGATGAGAGGGATTCAAAGTTTCTACCTACAAGCTACATATCACTGCAGTTCACACTCCACAGGCTAAGACAAATCATTTGGTCCCTTCAGACTCCACAGAGCTGAGGAATCTCTGATGTAGGAGGGTCATCTGTCTATGTGTTTCTTTCATTGGTTAATAAANAATCTCAGTTCTGTGTGCACCTAGAAGCAGAGCCCCACACAGCCCACTCTCTCTCCCTTCCATGTTGCCTTCTGGATGAAAATTACAAGCACCATCAAACTCCTTTACATGCATTGCAACCGTGGGCAACAGAGGCAGCTGTATGGTTTTGGGCAAGTCATCTAATAGACTGCTTCATAATAACACCACAGGGTTGTTCTGAAGATTAAGGGAGAAAAAATGTCTATCTATCCTAGGTACATTAAAAAAACTAAGCAGAAATGAGGATATATTGTGTGTATAAGATTTTATGATGTGCTTTTAAAGTTAACATTGTTTCATAAACACATCCTCAAGTTATTCTAAACTTCTTGTAGGTATCCTCATTATAGTAGAGTAACATGGCAGGACACAATCCATAAGAAGACACACATTCCTATATGAAAAGGGCATATTGCATCTGTAAAATGCTCCCTATTTGCAGCCGTTCCTTATCATCCAAATAGCTGCCACTTCATTAAAGGAAGAAGTGGGAACCCAGGCTAGAATTGCCCCCAACTGTTCCCTGGTGAGATGAATCAAATTTCCCATTGAGGACCATGGGCTCCAGCTTCCAATGCTTCTCAAGTCCAGGTTTGGGAGGACTTTCCCCCAAAGAACACAGTACTTAGTGCTGTTTCATAGGTTGAGAAAGTCCCATTGTAGATTTTTTAAATTGCATTTACCAAAAGAAATGGATAAATTGAAGGTGCTGCGTAGAAAACAGTGGTTATAGTAGCTTGAGCATCAGGGCCCTAGTAAGGAGCGGAAGGATGGTTATAACCCTTGAACAACTTCACAGGATCATGAATATGATCATGGAAATTAACACACCTCGCTTCCCTGGTCCTCCACAGTGCCTTGGACCATCAATTTGAAAGTCCACAAGGGCTGGTTCCTTAAAAAAAAAACCTGCCATATGTTTTGTAAAAATTTTAAGCATTGATCTTTCTGTCCTTAATCACCCTCTATCTCTCTGAATTAGGGGAAGTTTTAATATCTGAGAAGGATATTTTTCAGAAAAACCATTTTCTGTTCTATCTCATTCACTCTCAGAAACACTTATTGGCAGGCACTAGACTGAGGGCTCTGGTCAGACTCTGGTCTCAGATGCTCACTGTCCATGTGATATCAGAGGAACTGACTAGACATTCACTACAGAGTTCATTACTGGGCTCTGTGGGAGATACGGAAAAAGGACACTGTGACCAACCTGGGCAATGACAGGGAAGACTTCCACGTAGGTGACAGCCATGTTAAGACTTTAAGAAGGACAGAGGATAGGAGTACTTTGTATTACCAATCCTTGTACACCTGCCAATTGAAAGAGGAACCTTGACTTCCTGGTCTGCTGTGGGAGAGGGGAGCCCAGTGAGGCAAATGAACCTCAGGAAAGAGCTTGCAGTTGATGTGCTGCCAGCGCGTTGAGGGGAGGTGGCTGTAATTGTTGGGCTCTAACGACACTGTGCATAGGGCTGGTGGGTTTTCAAAGACTTTCCTAAACGTCTGAGATAGTCTCAATTTGAAATTAAAACAGTCAAACAAACACCTCCTTCCTGTCTAATAAAATTAATATATGCTTAGTTTATGTAATTTACATATAGTTACACATTTATTAATAATTTATACAAAACTACATATGCATGATTTATTCAGTTTACCATTGGGTTAAACAGCTGACTGCACATGTCAAGCAGAAGATGAAGCTGTGTTTTGGTCACAGGCCGCTCCTCAAAAGCCAGGAGCAGAGGCCCACAGGCATGAGACCAGTACTTGAGCCCACCTCTCTGCTGAGAAACATGAGATTTTGGTCACCTTACTCATCCTCCTCGGAAGTCTAAGTTTTCTCTCCTGCCTGGCAAGGATAAAGCTGTCCACACTAGCTGCCTTGTAGGATGGCTGTGGAGCAAGCCAAATAACAGATGTCCGTGTGCTTTGTAAGGCATAATGCCATATACAAACGCCAGCCATCTCGCCTGGCTCCACTCCAGCCCTGACTTGGCTCTCCTTACTGCAGGCCTCTGATGGATGCCCCCGCTTCCCTGTCGGCAGTTTCATCTCCCCTAATGTAGAGGAAGCAACACAGGGGACGGTTATTCTGGACTCCATTCTGACCAGCCAGAGGGAACATTTTGGTGCTGTGGAATAGATACATAGGGCTATCCAGTCCACAAAGCATCTCTCATGCCTCATCTCCCCTGCTTCTCCCAACAGCCCCGAAAGGAAATTAAGGTCTGCTCATAATTATATACATAGGTCTGAGGAGACACATCTCCAATCCAGCTGTCTGATTCCACAGCATTGCTTATCTGAATGCTCCCTGGGAGAATATGATAAAGAAAAGAAATACCCAGATATGGTCATGAGTTGAGGAAAACTATCTTCCACCCTACAGATTACAGGGATGGACTATTTCTTTCCTTTTTTTTTTTAATAGGATTTTGGAAAAAGGAGAGAATGTTGATGAGGAAACACTTGGCCATTTTGCTTGGATAGTAGAGAGCCTTCTCTCAGGACCAAGAAGAGGAAAGATCAGAAGACAAGAATCTATGATGTTACCTTAGCCAGGAGCAGATAGAGATAAAGGCTTTTGGGGTCAGGTGTTTCTGAGGACAAGTCTTGATGCTGTCACCGTTGTGTGTCTGTGGGAAGTCATCGAGCTTCCTGTAGCCTCAGTTTTATCCTATATAAAAGGAAATAAAAGGAATTTTGTTGTGAAAAATAGGTGTGATAATCTAGCTTGGAGGCTGGAACATGACAAGCATCCAACAAAAAGAGACTATTTTTCTCCCTTCATTAACAGAGCTTAGTCCATCGGAGATGTTCTATAGATTGAGTGCTGGGTCTTCTCCAGATTCATGTGTTGAAACCCCAGTCCCCACGGGATGGCAATGTTGAGATCTTTGGGATAGTTACGTCCTGGGGGTCAGTCTACCTTGGTTAGTGCAAGAGACCCTAAAGACCCTTCAACCTTGTTTTCCGCATGAAAAGATAGTGAGAAGAATCTACGACCAATGAGGCGGCCTTCTCTACATACTGAATCTGCCAGTACCTTGACCTTGGACTTGTCAACCTCTACAACCATGAGAAACTTATTTCTATTGTCTAAGTCATCCTTATGGAATTTTTGTTATAGTAGCCTGGACACCCTGAGTAGGTGTCTACCCAAGACAGTAATATGGAAGCTCCATGCTGCCAGGATATGGAATGGGTTTAGTCCTGAGTGCCACACACCTTGTGCCTACTGGCTCCTGGCCTGGCACTCTCTGAAAGCTTCCCGTGAAGCAGTGTTCATTTCCTTTCTCCTCTGTCGTCCTTACTGCCTAGAACACAGAGTGTGTACACAGTGACTCTTGTACGTGACACAGTCACTTTCTCAGTCAAGCCCTCACCCCACAGCAGGCTAACAGTGTAAGGTTAAGTACTCGAGGCTGAGTCTTTGGCCTACTGTTTCTAGGTATGACATTCTAAGTTAGTAATTTGATGCAGTTTTTCATCTATTAAATGCACTAATAATATCTATAATACAGACGTGAGTCTAAATAAGTTCACACAAATGCAAGACTTAACACAATATCTACTGTATAGTAAGTGCTAGCTATCTATTATGGACCACAGTTTACTAGCTGGTTTCCTGACCCTGAGCCATCTCCCCAACAATTTATGAGTCCATGGATACTGTGATAACCTTGCTGCCTGTATGTTGACATCCGACAGTTCACTGTAGGCAAAGAATCTTGCTGGCCTCCTGGCCTCTTGCACATTCCAGTCATCTCCCTATGCCACCATCCCGAGAGCCACAGCACCGGCTCAAACATGAAATATTCTCAGACCCCATATGTCTTTAGTAACTTTTCTTCCTGTTGACTTAATGTAAATCTCTCCCCATTTCTAATTCAATTTTTTAGTGTATGTTATTTCTATAGTTAGGATCATCTTTTAAAATGTAAGAACTCATAGGAGTAGTAATTGATACAGTCTTTAGGTGCTCTGGAAGGGAAGACTTCAGAAGTAGACACCTCACCTCCACACGGTCCTGTCCTTGGGCCCTGGATGGGGATCTTTGGGCATTAATACATGGGAATGGGAGGAGAATGCACAAAGAAAAAGGTATGTATACACTGCCACATTGTGCTCAGGAATGGTCTGAGCTGGGCAACTCAACCAGAACAGAGCTTCCAAATCCATTGCCTGTGGTTGAAAGTGAAACGGTTGTCAAATCCATCTCATGAAAAAGGCATTTTGTGGATTTGAACTCTCAGGTTTAAGCCAAGGAGCACACCCAGACAGGCTTAGTCTAGGAATTCTTCTGAAGAACAGCTTTCCTCTCTGAGTCTGAGAGTCTCATTTTAGGAGTTCTTTCTCAGGAATTAATTAGAATTGCATCCAAAGATCTAT
>LOEQ01007028.1:87423-92423 GCA_001685075.1 Bramus lutescens | reverse complement strand
TACCTGATTTCTCAATTGATAGATCACTTTGGTGGCATTAATTGCATCTCTGATAATTGTCCTCTGTGATTATAACCCCCTCAATGGGAACTGTCATAAAACCAACCTGAGAGATGATAACCCACTTAACACAGAAGAGCAGAAGCTGTTGGCTTGAAACTGAAAGGCAGCGCACTCTGGTCCTCCAAGGCTCTTGGCACCGTATGATGGTTGCTCTTGAGATTTCACACAGAGCACCAAGCCTTTGCCTTGGAGAACTCTAGTTTTTAGATATACAGAGCAAAGATAGATTCAGCATTATTGATACAGTCTCCCGGGAGGAACAAAAAACCAAGCACATTCGACAACACTGAAATCATAGGTGCCCATTGAGTGTGTCTTCCCATACCTTATAAGTGGATTTGGGCAAACTTTTGGGGAAAAAAGTCATGGAGTTGAGAATGTCCATACAAATACAATCTGGTCAATTGCGTGAGGAGCAATGGCTGACTGCACCTGCAGAGTCCCTGGTTAGAATTTAAAACTACAGTTAGCAGGGGGCCAACTTCAGACTAATGGACTCAGAACTTTTGAGGGTAAGACATGGTAGAAATAGGTTCAGACAAGTTTCTTAGTGATTTTAATGACCAACCACGGTCAGGTACTGTTTAGAAAAAATAGCACAAATAAATAACAGGTGCAAAACCTACAGAGAGGGAATGTTAGATTCCCTCTAACATCGTTAGATGAATGAAATGCTAGAGCAAGCTCTTGTGGGGTCTCAAACTTTCCTCCTGAAGGTCCTCCAGTGCCACCTTTACTTTATGGGGTGAGATGCTAACTGTATCAGTGTGAAGACTGATGGGAGTGGCTTGATGGAGTGACAGTTCAAGGATAGCCCAACTCAGAGAGAATGAGGGATGAGTTTGGGTCGGAAGGGTCTTTATCATACGTTAAAAGTAGAATATAATTTAGCATGATAAAATGTAATATTAAGTTTCTGGCAGGTTTAGTCAAATTCCATCCTTGGTTTGAACCATTAGATAAGTTGTTATTGTCGGCAATGGCGTTCCAACAATCGTGCTTTAGGGTTGCTGAAATTAAGCCTTTATTGAGTTATCTACTGGGTCCGAAAATGTTCCATCAGAAATTAAAAGAAGTTAATTAGAAGACAAACACTAAGCCAAAACCTAAGTGATTACACCTTTCAGTTGTATGAACTCTTTTCCAGTGGATATGGGTGAGCGGGAGATTGCCAGTTGTGAAGATGGCTGCCACGCGAGAAAGGGAGGGCCATTGATTTGATAATCAAGCTTGTTTGTGACAGTTTACCCCTGTTGCACTGCAAAGGACTGTGCAAGTTTGATTGTCTCCTTGTATCTCCTAGCAGTTCCCTGAATAAAAAAGAATTTAAAATCTCTCTCTCTCTCTCTCTCTCTCTCTCTCTCTCTCTCACACACACACACACACACACACACACACACACATGAATAAAGCATGGCATCTCTTTCAGATCTTGAAAAAATAACTGTCTTGAGGTTCTTCAGTATTTTTATGGCTAGTAGGTTTCCCCCTCTAAAATATATAAGTAAATGCTGACAGATGTTCTCGTATCAGAACCGCACACACATTTTCTAGCCTATTCAATTTAATTTCTCTATCAAATATACAGACCATAGAAGTCTGGCTCCTTTCTTTGGCTGTTGGTTTGGGGTTAGGTAGCCATGTTGACTAGAGCAAGTTGGAGAATTTGCAAATTTCTATTGTTTATGGTGGCCTTTCTTGTTTCTTTGAAAGACTGGTTGATAACTTCTCTTCCTTCATACAGAAAGGCTTAAAACATCTAGTCTTGGCCTTAACTTTGGTCCAGATAGAGTTGGATGAACCCTGGTGTTTCTTTCCTATTTCTTATATCTGGCCAAACTGCCCTAGGGTCCTCATAGCAAAGCCGAATGCAGGAGAGGATGCTGCTGTCATCTCCCTTATTCTGGTCACACCAGGATCCTATCAGCTTCTTACCAGGCAGGTGAAACCAAAAAGGCAGGTGGAAAACAAGAGACACCAGTTAGAACGTTTCCCTGCTCTACCTCTCTGTCCGTCCGTCCGTCCGTCCGTCCGTCTCTTGTGCTCTTCTGCAGTTACTGTTCACTAGCTTTGAGAGGAGTCCAGCTCACCTCCAGGAAAGCTCCCAACATGCTGCAGCCTCTCCTGCTGGAGACGGCTGGAGAGGGAAGCATTTTGGACTGGCCAGCATCCTGCCTGACCACCTCTTGGCAGAGGCAAGGAACAAATGAAAATGGGAGGGAAGAGGGGGTGGGGAAGGAGAAACAGAAACAGAGACGGGCCTTTGCGGAGCTGGTGCCTTTGTGCTCCGCATTCAAACTGATTTGTACCCTTTGTAGTCTTAATTATTTGTGAGAGCGGGATAACAGGAGTACCCAGCTCACCCATTATTTCCCGCATAAAAAAAGGCACACAGAAGCCGCTGATCATTCTTGAATTAGCAAACATGATACTAAAAAAAAAAAGGCATAAAAATTCATTAATACCATCAGGGATTAGGGGGCTGATTAAAGTGTAGCTGTTAGCGTATGCAAATGAGCGATAGGCATTTATCGGGGCCTGTGCAAGCTGTCTGGGAGCTGTAAAGCCCATGTATGTTTTTCAGCTGATTAAAATAATTTTAAGTTCTAGAGATTTTTTTTTCTTTTGGTAGGGAATTAAAAAAAGGAGACCGTCTCCACTTTCCCTTTTGGCGAAATTTCTTTAAAGCATTCTCCGACCATTCCACTTGACTGCACTCTCTCTGGTGCGAACCAGAGAAGCAGGAGGAGGCTGCCTTTGGCCACCCCAGCAGCTGTTGCCAGAGCTTGCTTCTCAAGGGCCATCTAGGAACTTCTGGGACAAGCTGGGTGGGTGCCTCAGCAATGGCTCTGGGCTCTCCTGCCACTCCCCTGCCCCTTCTCTGGCTACAGGCATCCTCAAGAGTTAGCTGCCCTAGCAGAGGGTATCCAGCCTTGCCTTAGTTGACCTGCTTACTCCATAGCCTTGATTTGGGGATGCAGGGAAGAACAGAGGTAAAGGGGGGAGGGGCTGGAGATCAGGGACAATCTATACCAATGCGGACATTTTCTGGAAAGTGGGCCATCATGGTTTCCCGTTTTTGAAACAGAGGCATTGTGGGAGAAAGGAAGAAGAGAAAGACTTACTCTCTGAGGCTATTTTCAAGCCTTTCTGTTAGCACGTGAGAGTTATTTTCACTCCTAGGGCCATTGACAATAGTGATATTAATTATTATGATCTGTTACTAGGTAATTACTGTATCTGCTAGGCCCTGTCACACACTCTAAATGTTTCCTCTTATTTGATTCTTACAAAATATAGGGAATAGCGCTATTTTTATTCTCTGTATGTAACACCGTCACCAAAAATCTGACTCCTTTCCAGTAACTACCTGGGAGCATACTGAGTCAAGCTCCCCCAGCCTGACTGAGGTTCCTTAATTGGAGATTCCCACCTGGCTCTCTTCCTGCCCTCCCATACTTGTTCCTTCCCAATAGATTATTCTCAGAAGTGAAGCAGAATTGTTACAATTCTTTCCCTGAGTTAGAAGTCCCTAGTGACGCCCTTTTCACTTGTTATCTATGGCCACAGGATTACACCATCCCCATATTCCTCTCGCTTCACATCCATGGTTCCACTTCAGTCTGGAGTCAGGCTTCCTTGGGGTTCCCCCAGAACTTCAGATGCACCACATCTTCTTTATTCTCTCTCTCTCTCTGTCTCTGTCTCTCTCTCTTTCCCTCTCTCATAGCACCTATTTATCCTATTGGAGTTTACAAAGTTCTTATTTTTCACGTTTGTCGTTGGTTACATGCACTCAGGCAGACTATTAGCTTCCTGAGGACAGGGATCTCTATCTGTTTTGTTCGTGGTGTATCCTAAGAGCCTAGAGGATACACCATTGATTACCTCAGTAATTATTTGTTGACTTAAAGAGCTCCAAATTTTTACAAATTCTCAATGAGTGATTTAAAAATGTTTGATGGAAGCTCTATGATGTCCTAGGGGTCTATGAGGTTGGAAGCCCTTCCATCATGGCCATAAGTTCCTTCCTAGGTTAGCCAAATCACATAATACACATTCACTGAGTGAAGAAACATATGGAACAACTTTACAACTATTTTCATATGAAAATATAAATTTTCA
The DNA here is from genome assembly GCA_001685075.1 of Bramus lutescens. Lineage (NCBI taxonomy): Eukaryota > Metazoa > Chordata > Mammalia > Rodentia > Cricetidae > Bramus > Bramus lutescens. The sequence continues at coordinate 88,235 of LOEQ01007028.1, read as the reverse complement.
GTTTGGGCTATACAGCTGTAATGTGGCACAGTGAGTCACACAACTCACCCACTAGTCCATATATCTTTACTTGCAAGTGTTCATTGCAAAGTGTCATGTTTGAGGTTTGGTTCAAGGCCTCTAATTTCTGTTACACTATTGATGCTGTGCCCTCACTGGGACACCTCTTGCTTATTCTGTTGTTCCCCTGTGCCGTGGAGACCTGCAGCTTTGGGTCTGCAGAACCATTCCCTTCACGTGCTTCAGCAGATCATAGATGGAGGGATGGGGTGGGTGCTCATAACCCTGGTTCTGGGTGGTTGCAGGGTTGGTCAGTCTGCCAGCTCTCCCCAGTCCTCACCACCAGGGTGAACTCTCCGGCACTTCCCTAGCTAGTTCACCCAAGGAGCAAGGAGCAATGGGTGGGCCCAGTTCTCCTGTTTCACATCCTTAGGGCAGCACTCTCCTAAGTGCTGCAGCTGGTGAGGGACAGGGATGGCTCTCCTGCTCTCATGACCGACCCCAGGGTCAGCTCTCCCACTTGCCCCAGGTGTGTGTGTGTGGGGGGGGCATCTCTCCCTCGCCCGTGCCACCATATGGCAGATGAGGGGCAGGAACAGATCTCCCATTCTCAAATTTTTGGGCTGGATCACCCACACCTCCATCAAGTCAGCTCTACTGTGCTTTGGGTCACACATTTTAAAACGAATGACCTTAGCTATTTAAACTTGAATGATTCTCCTTAGGCCCAAGTATTCATTTATTAATTTTTTTCAGACAGACAAAGTCAAGTTTTCTCTTAGACGTGTTTCACTGTTTTATACACTGAGCCC
>LOEQ01007028.1:69452-79494 GCA_001685075.1 Bramus lutescens | reverse complement strand
CAAACTCCTTGAGTCAAACTTGAAACAGTGTACCCGGTTCTGTTGCTGGGTAACTGGGGGCAGGGGTTGGTGCTGGAGCCTTCCCGATCTCTGCTGAAACCCAAATGTCTGGAATTCGGCGCCCTGGTCTTTTTTCAGTCCTAGAGAAAGCAGAAGAAGCCTGCATGGAACTGCTTCAGTGAATTCAGTTTTGACCCAGAAGGTAAGAAATGCTCAGGACAACATGGGATGGGAGCACTCTAAACCTGACCCGTTCATCTCAGTTTTCATAATTTTCCTTGGTGCTTGTGCTCAAGCTCATGTACGTCTCCAGTGGATTGAATCTTGTACTGCTTTTGTGGAGGTTTCATTTTTGTCTCAAGGAACGGGTGGGCTCATTGCTGGGGGTAAGTTGGTGTACTAGTCTAAATAAACCTTTCCGACAGAGAAGTCATTGCATTTGTTTTTTCTTCTTGATCGTGTGGTTTGATTCTGTAGATGAAGAAAGGAGCCCAGTGCAAAGTTTGGCAAGCCCCTGGTTGCTGGTGCTCTTCCCCACCCTCTCTAGAGGCAGCAAGTGCAGCCTGCTGGGAGCTGGAGAAACAACACCAAAGACACACTGGTGTCGAAGGTAAAGCCAGTGCTTCCTGCATTGCAGGAATGTGGGGGGGGGCATGGAAGATAACGTCAGATACTGAAAATCTTACCCAGAAGGAATGGTTTTTGGATGATTTATCCCAATTTCTTATTTTGAAAATAATTCTATACTGGAAAAATAAAAAGTTAACGAGCCCCCCCACCCCTACCCTTCACCTGGTTTGTTAATGAACCCCTGGTGACCCCTCACCTGGCTTCCCTGGCTGTTAACCTGCAGTGCTGCCTGAGTTGTCCTTCCTGGACTGTTTGGAAGTAATTTGAAGATTTGACATTTTATGCTCAAATATTCCAGCATTCATATCTCAAAAGCAAGCTCATAATCTCACAAAGCCCCAGCCCAAACTAATATTTGTAAAATGAGGGCCATTCGAAAATGGTCTGTATTAAATTGCCCAGCAGTTTAACCAACAGCTCCCCTCCCTCTCTCTTTCTCCTTTCTCCCTGTCTCCAGGGTCTCATTACACAGCCCTGGCTGACCTTGAATCCACAGCAATCCTCCTGCCTCAGCCTTCTGATCTCCTTTAAAGTGAATGAGTGTTTCAATTTTTTTATTTTTGTTTTTTGTTTTACAATGCTGACTTTTAAAGTATTGGGGCCAGTCTTCTGTGAGTGCTTTTCAGGTCACGAAGTCATTATTAAATTCAAGCTAATATTCTTGATGAAATTATCACACAGATGATAGATAGACAGATAGTGTGCACTTCCTGAAAAGTTGCTTTTTTTTTTTGGTCTGGAACCTATGTAGTTTTTTTCTAGTCAGAGAATTGAAAACATATGTACTTTTAGAATTATTTTCCCCACAGCACAGCACTTGATGCCTTGTGCCTTGAGTAACAAACACATTGTGTCCTTGGAAATAACCAAGAGACCATGACCCCTGATTTGAGGATGGACTGTGTTGCGAAGAATGCTCCTTTGACTCTCATGGTTTTTCTGGAGAGCCATTCTCACAATTTGTTTTTTGTATTTTAGGTTAGTGCATAGTGTAAACAGTATTGTTGGGATTTAAAATAGTTCCATGTCTCCCTTCTTCCTCTCTCCTCTGTTTCTCTCTCTCTCTCTCTCTCTCTCTCTCTCTCTCTCTCTCTCTGTGGGTGTGTGTTTAAGGTACTTTCAGAAAGCCCCTCATATCCTCTTGGAACCAATGAGGAGTTGAGCTGTCACAGAGGAAACCAGGCATCAGGGCACGCCCAGGGAAGCACCATTTGTTCCACTGAACTACTTCAGGAGGCATGGTGGGTTTCTTTCAGCTGAGAAGGAACAGCGTCCTAGCAATGCTGGCTGGTATAGAGCAGACAGTCTCAATAAGCTTCTTCAGGGTCGAGTTTACTACAATTCCTAGTCTTACCAACAGATTCTGGACCCCAGGCTGCCTTTCTTTTCGAAGGGTCCTTGTGGAGTTTGTGCCTCTCTATGGAGCATGGGAAGAATGGCTTGCATCTGCCCGTGTAGGGCTACTGCATTATTCCACTGGCTTTTTTTTCTTCCCTGGGCTTCCCTGGATAATGTTCTTCCCTTACAAATTTCATCTCACTGCTGTGTACATTGAAACGACACAGTTATGGAGCGCACAGGGAAAAAAAAATTATAATGCCATTAAAAGTTATCATAAATTTCAGATCAGCATCACTTCTAATCCGATACACAATTTTACTGCCTCTATAAAGTGGGTGATTTGCAGTGGTCTGAGGCGTCTTCTGGAGCGTTTTACTTCTTTTTAAATTAAACACACCAACTTTGTGCTGAATTCAGAGTGCGGACATAAAAAAAGGGGGTAAAAAGGAGAGGGAAGGGACATCAGATGGGAATTGCAATTGAGTCTTTATATATGCCATCTTGGCACTGTGGTACTAAATATAGTGCCAGGTAAATAGATGTGCTGAAATATTCAGAATAAAAAACAAATGTTCCAATAGCAGAAGCGCGAGCCCTGAGGATGTTCCCATGGTGGGTGTGCTAGAAATAATAAAACACTGTTGTTTAAGACCATTCAATCCTCAAAAACCCTATGTTGTTAAAAATACAGTGCTGGTAAATGCGTGAAGGACTGTGTGTGTGGAACATATATATATATATATATGTATATATATATATATATATGTATATTAAAAACTCCTAGAAAATTAAACAGAATCTAAGGGGCTTGATTTTACTGGTTGGAAGATTACACTGATTATTTTCTTGAGGTGTACTAACTCTTCCTGTAAGCTGCCTCCACTAAGATACATTCCAGAAAGAACTGACCCATTAGCTCATATGCAGATAAATGCATTCATACACAGGCAGAGAGGTGGTCCATGCCCAAGTCCCATGATGATGAAACTCCATTCACAGGGTTTCCAGCTAAAAGGATTTGATTGAATTTTGACATTGCTTCTCCCCCACACCCTCGCACTTGGTTATTCTTAGCTACCAGGTATGTTACTAAGTGCCCACAGTATATCGTGCTCTAGATTGGTTACAGAAGACACCCATTACTACAAAACAAACACAAGGGCCTCACAATCTGAAGGGGGGTTGCCACAGGATGTAAACTCGTGATTGTAGCAGAGCATAGTCAAAGCTGTGGATGTCAAGTGCCTCCTGGGAGCCCATGGAGGAAAAAATGTTGCTTGTTTGCCATGTCGGGCTGGAATAGGGCAGCTTAAATCTCTTTCAAAATGGGTCCATATATTGTTAGTAATAGTAACTGAATGGCTAACAGTTAATGTACTGAAGAAAACATTACTGAATTCTGGCTAATGCATGGGACTCAAAGCCAGGCCTGCCTCTAGAACTCATCCCAGTATCAAGAGCAGGCAGAGAGGAATTAAATATATTCTGAATTAGCGATGTTTGTGATACAAAATAAACAATACTCAAGAGGCAAAGCACTTGCCATTGGAATCTTATTCTCAATTATTGTGTTAGTTACTTTTCTCACTGATGTCATGAGGTCTCTGAAGAAAGCAACTTGGGGACGGAAGGGTTATTTTGATTCACAGTTTGAAGGCACAGTTCACGGTCGGGAAGGTGTGGGGGCCGCAGAGCTGAGACTGCGGCTTGCATTCTATCTTCGAACAAGAAACACACAGAGAGATAAAGGCTGACAATCAGCTGGCTTCTTCCTTTCTTCCTTATTATTCAATTTAGGATCCCGGTCCCTGGGATGGCACCACTCACAGTGAGGGTAGGTCCTCCTTCATTTAAATATCTCTGGTAATGCTCTCAGTATGCTCAGAGATGTGTCTCCCAGGCAATTCGAAGCCCACTCCAGCTATCCATGAAGACTGACCATCACACTGAGCGGACGTTCCTTTAGTGCGTTACAAATGGCAAGTACTATTTTAGCTTTCCAAAAGAGCCTCTGGATCCAGTCCAGATCATCTCCTTTCAGTCTTGTCCTGTTCTGTACCAACTGACCTTTGTCTGCTGTGCCTCCATTGAGGATGTGTTGGGTATCAAGGATGACCCTGACAATGGACTTGCCGTGGCCGACTCCTAACCCCTACAACAGAGCCAGACTGAGACACAGTTACCCCTGGAGTGTGGTGAGAAACAGCTGCTGCCGAGAAATCCTGCAGCTTGGCTGTAACAGAGCGGGCTGACAGAAAGCTCTGATCAAGAAATAATGCTAGAGTCGGGTAATGTGTAATACTTACGGAACTCTTAATACCTGTCAGCACAGCATAATCTCTTCTGGGCCTCACTATATCCCTACAAGGTGGGCACTAGTATCAACATCCCTACGTTAGAGATGAAGAATCCAAGGCCCAGAGCGATTAGGGAATTTGCTGGAGTTAGGATTCTAATCCAGAAAGACTGATTCCGCTGCTTCCTGGAGATAGCAGAACATCAGTTTGATATCTGGCCTGTTCCTGGGGCCTGCCATCCTCAGCACTGCTAGACTTAGGGTGCTGTTCTAAGAAACTGGATGGGGTGAGACGTGACCCAGTATAGGGGGCAGCTTATTTGTGGGAACGGAGAACGAGTGGATGGAGCTGTTTCTAGTCTTCCTATCACTAGAGAATGTGCTGCTGCTTTCAGGAAGGGTGGCCACACACATAGGATCTTGTATTTGGAAAGCAGGGGCTATTGGCTGTCGGTGTTAGAGTGCGTGCCATAAAATACAGCCTGATGTGATTCTAACCACGCATTAGCTAGTTAAGCCTTTAAACACAAAGCCTACTCATGCCCTTGACTAGCTATGTGGATAGCTGTGAATTTATCGTCATACAATTGTCAGGTTAGACTGTCTTATCTGAAGCATAGACATTTAACTTTTGTTTTTCATTTTGAACCAACAATATTTACTCAACTGGATTATTTTGTTGAAATCAAATTACAAATGGTGTCATTAATAATAAAAATAGTTCATAATATTTATTCCAATGTCAATTCTATTTTAATGTTTTTCCCATGTTGTATTACATATACTAATGCTCAAAATGCTTATATGCATTTATATACTTTATAGAACATTATTTTTAATTCTTGCAGGTCTTCCTTGTTCCAGTTGTGAGAGCAGAAAGGAAGAACTTCAGAAAGAGTTCTACAAAAACTGAATTGTGGACCTGGTATCTCTGTAGGGTTGCCAGCAGAGGCTTAAATTTGTTCTCTCTCTCCCACCCCCAAAAGGGAGCCCACTCCCAAAAGGTACTCATTTTGTCAAGCTGCTTCCTCAGGGAAAGCAGAAAAATTGGTACAACCGCATCCCTAAATCCAGGAGACCACTTCACTTCTCCACAGACAAGGGAGCTACAGCCACGACAAACACACAATGCTAGAAACGAGTTGAACCTGAAACACTTATGAGTGCAGATATATATACTCCAGCAAGAACTGGGGTCCTCAGTGAGGGGTGTGGGAGACGTAGGGGAGGGTGATAGGTGCAGCCAGGGTCCTGGTGGGAAGAGAATTCTGACCTACAAAGAGGAATGCAATCAAGGGTGCATGCCCCTGCCTCCTAAGCCTGGGATGTTGAAAATCTCCTGTCCCTCAAAACATCAGAGAATGCTGTGTGGGGAGGAGGGTGGGCAGGACAATGTGGCCAAGCCTGAGGATGTGAAAGACAACCCAGGGGCTGAAGGAGGAACACATTTACACAGCAAAGAGGAAATCCAGACTGGTGATATGGTAGTTTTTATTCTACTTTATCTCAATTCTAAAACTTTTCAGTTTTGCAGTTGTAATTGTTTAACTGCTTGATTGACCTATGATCTTGCTTGACAGGCTCTCAACACTGTTCTTTTTTTCCTGTCAATTCTGTAATATATATACTCTAGTCTCCCACCTCTAGTACATTTCCTCTCATGCTCACTTTCTTCGTCTTTCCCCCATTGCCTCCTTTTCAACTTCCTAATAATTAATGCCTTTAGCTTTAAAACCCCGTGAACATTCATTCTAGCTGTATCCCAGCTTCTCTGTTTTGGCATCTTCCTGAGGATGTAACTGAAAGTACCAAGTCCTCTTACTGCATTTTAATATCAGCTGTGCCCAGAGTGGTGCTTCTGTTACTGTGACTCGCTGCCTGTCCTCAGAGTAGCAGGGAAGGTGGGTGGACCATAAGCCCAAGTGAAAACTATTCACAACGACTCATAAACCAGGCAAACAAGAAGTGTAGAACCCCTCCTCCCTGCAAAAAACAAAACAAAAAAAAAAAACAAAAAAATAAAACCCAAATCCAAAGCCCAGGAAAAATATCCATCAAACAGTTGTGCTAAAACCAACAAAGAAACTCCAAACATGAGAAAGCAAGCCACCTGGATACTTCCAAAAGCTCATGGTTCCTCAGTCATTGAAATGAGAGAATGAAGTGACTGAACCACCAGAGCCCTTTAATCCACACACAAGAGATATCGTTCCAAGTTTTAGTTCTCTTTGGGTTAAGTCATCAGTCCTTCATAATTGTCTTTTACCTCTTAGGTTAAATTTATTTCTAGATACTGAGTTTTTTTTTCTTTTGTGATCATTATAAATAACATGGCTTTCTTGATTTCCGGATTTCTGGGACAGAGTTTTCTATCAGCCTTAGCAACACATCACTGAGCTTCACACCCCACGACTTTGATAGATTCATTTAGTAGTTCGAGTGGGTCATTGGTGAGGTCTTTGGGGGTCTCTGCATACATATGTATGTATATGTGGATATGAATTCTGCATATATGTATTATGAATGTCAATATGAATATATGCATATATATTTGTATATCTAAGAATGAGCATATCATCTTCCAAAACTGACAATTTCATTTCTTCCCAGCTAATTTGTATGACTTTATTTTCTTTTTCTTGCCTGTTTCCCCTGGCTAGGGGTTTAGAGTCTTTAAATGAAAATAAATGCAAAAGAAGTTTGGCGATGTCCCTTCTTTCTCACAAATATTAGATGGTGGTTTTGACTTGTAGCTAAGACTCTAAACACAGTCTGGAACTGGGTGAACTTTGGACAGGTGTGAAATGCTGCATATTGCTTAGTTTTGAGTGTCTTCTCGAAGGATAAAGCTTTGACTTTAGGTCTGAAGACTTGATGGAGTTGGCCTTGGGGGCTGAAGTCCCTCTCCCTTATGAGCTGGTGAGGTAGGACTATGTCTTTTGTCCCTCAAATTCTGAGAGTTCTTGACATGTGCCTGTTTGCCAGTTTACTGTGGGAAGCTGGGTCTCAGATTGGCCTGAGGTCAGAAGCCAAAATAAAATAGTGATAGAATTAAAACCAGGAAAAGAATGTACCGTATATGAATGAACTTAGTAATTAAGAAGAATTCATTTCACTTTAGAATGTCTAAATAGTTTTAAATAATTTTCAGCTACTTTGGTGAGATGATCCAACTGTGCTGAGGGAGTATGAATAGAAATTTTTCCCCCATGGCACGTTAATATGCAATTCAAATTAATGAAAAATTTCCGTTAGTAACAGATATTACCATTGCTTCAAAGTGGAGAAGAGAAATCCTATATCCTATATAACAAATTGGAAAAGCTAGGAAGCATTTAGCTGCAAGTAACAGAAAAGCTGATTTACAATGATTTCAATAAAAGCGATTTTTATGATTACATTAACTGTAACTAGATATTGTAGACTCTTGGATATAGGTGGCCAAAGGTTTTAGTTCAGGGTTTCAGTGGAAGCAGAATGGGCATTTACATTTTAGTTTAGCATGCAAATCTTCCTCAGGGTTTCAGTCTGCCCTCAGTGGCTCAAAATCTAGGTCCCATTCAAAGACAGGAAATTAGAAGTGGAAACTGACTATCATTATTAGCTTCTTTTGACAGCTTGACACACCTGGGCAAAGGGATGCTAATTGTCTAGCTCCGTTTAGTCTGTGGCCATGTCTGTGGGAGATCTCATTGATGGCTAATTTGATGTATGAGAGCCCAGCCCACTGTGGTTGGTCCCATCCCAAGGCAGGTGTACCAGGGTGCTATAAGAAAGGTTGCTGAAAGTGAGCTGGGAGGAAGCCACTAAGCAGCATGTCTCCCTGGTCTCTGTTTCAGTTCCTGCCTCCAGGTACCTGCCCTGAAATTCTTCAGTGGTGAACTGTTGTTACCTGAAGTATAGGATGAAATAAATTCCTTTCACCCTCAGGTGTTTCTGGTTATGGTATTTATCACTGCAACAGAGAACCCAAATTAGGATACCAGCTACGCTGCTTGCTGACTTTATCTGTAAAAGCAAAACTTTTCCAAACTTCTGAGGAATCCCAGCAGTCTTTACTCTCCAAGGTTGTGTCATATGGCCACTCTAAGCTACAAATCTGGAAAAATCACCATTCCCATGCACTGGCTCTTTCAAGTGAGTGAGAGGAGGGGTTGTAACAAGTGTTGGTTGAGTCAATTGCTTTCTAATAGATGCTATAGATGCATTCAACAACCTCGCTCATGGATTTGAGAAAGAGCAGGGGGGTGGTATACGGGGACAAGTTGGAGGGAGGAAAGAGGAAGAAGAAAATGTGTAAATATATTTTTATTCCAAAAATTAAAGATCTTATTCAAAAAGGTGCTAATCTATATAACCAATATATTTGCTCTAAAAATACAACAGTAATTTCCTAACATTTTTTAAAAGAAAAAAACCCTTCGTACTAATTAAGCACCTATTTTTAATAAATATAAAAATATATCATAACCAAGATTGTCTCTTTCTGGATATTTTAAAGCAAATCCTATACACATCACCTTATCCATTATTTTTATCTTTAAGCTAAGGATTGTTTAAAAAAAAGCATATAGCTGGGCTGGAGAGATGGGTCAGCCGTTAAAGGCTAGGCTTACAACCAAAATATTAAAAAAAGCATAGCCATAATGCCACTATCACTTCCAAATTAAACATGATTTGTATGAAGTATTTGGTTTATATTTACATCTTTCTAAAAACCTAATTTTAAAGCCTGTTGGAATCAAGACATATCATTTCAGTGTCTAATACGCTATTTATTACTTTATTTATGGTTTTAGAAAACATAAATTGAACTATTTAATAGTAAGTATCTTTAGCTAGGTACCTTTAAGTTCAGTATTGCATCAACCCAAGGTTTGTTCATTCTACACAGGGACATACACTGTTGGGTCTACTGGATTGTGGGTATTGTTTCAGCTTGAGAAGGCTGAGGTACTGGCAAATCAGTTACTGCATTGGAATGTTCTGCGTGTTAAACATCAAACTATTAGATACACATAAACTTCTTAACTTAGGGAGACCTTGAAGCACATAGTGGGGTGACAACATAGATGTAACAACCCCAAGCAACATGTGACACTTCATAATTAATTTATTAGCAATGCAATACCTTGAGATCTACTTTAGGCTTGCAAGTTGCTTCATGTAAGCTCAGTTATCAAAGAAGACATTTTAAAGTATAAGTCCTGAAGCCTTGGATAAGCAAGTGCCCCTCCACTGAACCCTGAGACCTAGCACCAATCCTTTTGTCTTTTTCTTTCTTTTGTGTGGGTACATATGCACATGCTCACACATGTGTGTGTTGAGATTAGAGGTTGAAAGCAGGAGTTACTCCCTACCTTTTTTTTAATTTATTTATTAATTTATTTATTTTGAGACAAGGTCTTTGAACCCCAGCTTGCCTCTGCATCTTAGACTATCAGGATAGCAAGTCCCCAGGGACCTTCTTGTCTCTGCGCCCCCAGTGCTGAGATTATAGGCACTGCTGCTCTGGTCAGCTTTTATAATGTGGGATCAGGGGAGTGAACTTTACAGCATGAACCTCTTCTCCAAATCTTTATAAGATCAGACTTGTTGAGATTCTGTTGTCATACAAGAGAGTCCACACAGTAAAATGGTATAATTTGATGTGTGTATGTCAATTATACCGTCACTGTAATCAAAACTATGAATGAACTACTCGTTGATTGATGTAGGAGGGTCATCTGTCTATGTGTTTTCATTGGTTAATAAAGAAACTGCCTTGGCCCCTTT
>LOEQ01007028.1:49545-60829 GCA_001685075.1 Bramus lutescens | reverse complement strand
AGGCAGTTTCTTTATTAACCAATGAAAGCAACACATAGACAGATGACCCTCCTACATCAATTCTATACTTTGGAAGATATATTTAGCAATGTATGCTAAAACCTTTAAAATAGATTTAGATTTTGGAGAAGGTACTAATCTCTCTGGGAATGTATCTTTAGGAAATAATTACAGATGCATGTAAGGACCTATAGACAAGGATATTTCTTGCAGTGTAATTTACAGTATGAGAACATGGAGCCATCTCAGTGTTCTCTGGGGGCAGAAATGGAATGGGGAATATGCACTGGGTGAAATGCTAGGGAACCACTGAACCTTATGCTTTTGGAGGAGAATACCATTTGCAAACTGCTGAAGGTCCAATGTAAAGTTGGAAATGGGTGTCAGAAACACCAGAAATTAGTATGCATATTATAAATTCAATTGTGTGGACAAATAGGTAACAGCACACTCCTAGGAAACAAACCAATGTACTAACTCTGTCTAAATCCCTATATCATATTTTTGAGGGATTTAAGTTTCTGTGTGTATGTTGATATATTAGTAATGCCTATTTTTTATCTTTTTAATGAACAAGCATTATCTTTGCAGTGAGATATGGGGAAATGTATTTAAAATTTAAAATGTGATAAAATAACTAAAGGTTAATATTTAATTTTTCAACTAGTGTTGTGTATACATGGTTAACTGTGATTTTCACCTTTAGTTTAGATGGAACTGGTTGGAACCATGAAGAAAGCACTCATTATAACTTGTGTATTCTATGAATTCTGACTCAACTCAGTCCAGGTATAATCCCATCTTTGAGAAAGTATTGTCCAAGCTTTTTTATCCTTAGCTGTCTTTGAGTCGATCTGGGCTATGTTCCTCTGAGCACTTTGTGTCAGGGATCTTAAATTCAGTGATTGCTTCTCTTAGTGGATACAGAGGTGTCCATGATGAGTGAGTGAGGCATGAACGAATTGATGGACCCAGGAGATGCTCCTCCTCTTCTCTTTCCTCCCTCTTTTTCTCCCCCTCCCTTCTTTGACAGAGTCTTGTTAAGTAGCTCAGTAGCCCAGGCTAGCCATGAACTTTTGCTTCTCCTGCCCCAGGCCTCTGAGATTACAGTGTATGTCACCATACCAGGCTTGAAGACATGGGTTAGCATTTTTTGTTTTGTTTTGTTTTTGTTTGTTTGTTTTTGCCAGTGCAGTAGTTTGAATGTAACTGGCTCCAATGAGCTCATAGGGAGTGGCACTATTAGAAGGTGTGACTTTGTTGGAGGAAGTGTGTCACTGTGGGTGTGGACTTAGAGGTCTCATGCATGCTCAAGCCAAGCCAGGTGACTGAGACCACTTCCTGTTACGTGTGGGTCAAGATGTAGAACTCTCAACTTCTCCTCCAGCACCATATCTGCCTGTCTGCCTGTATGCCTCCATGCTTCCCACCATGATGGTAATGGACTGAATCTCTGAAACTGTAAGCCAACCCATTAAATGTTTTCCTTTATAAGAGCTGCTGTGGTCATGGTGTCTCTGCACAGCAATAGAAACCTTAACTAAGACAGCCAGAATCTCATTCTGTAGGTGAGGCTGGCCTATATAATACTCTTTATACAGTCTATGAAGGCCTCAAACTCAGGGCAATCCTATTGCGTCAATCTTATTGGTGCTGAGATTACAGATGTGTGTGCCACCACACCTGGGCTGGAGAAATAGTTCTATTTAGCTAGTGTTATCTCAGCAAACAATGTAGTAACCTTATGGGGAAAGTGGCGCAAGAGAAAACTATCTGCTGACTGAGTGTAAATAAATCGGCTCTATAGAAATTGGAACCATCTGGATTGGGAGTTAGTCACTGGCTTTATTGCTTCATTGCTGTGAGTTATTGGATGAGTCACTTGACTGTAAGTGTGGCGATGCTATCTTCCTTTCATTATGAAGACTAAGAAAAGTACTGAGTACATACAGAGGACTTCCTACAGTTCCTGGTACATAATTCCTACCCAATTAATAGTAGTGAATGATGATAATCATCATAAATGATGTCACAACTGAAAACATTGTGCGAAGTCCTCATTCAACTATTTTGATGGATATATTCGCATTGTAGCCCTGACCAGCCTGGAACTTATGATGTAGAGCAGGCTAACCTGTAACCTGTGTCCATCCTCCTGTCCCACCTTCTTATTGCCGAGAATACAGGGCTTTTCTTTCTGCAATCACTGCATTGATTTGAGCAGACTATTCAATCCCAGAGATGGTAAAGACAAAGGGACACCCTTGCATTAGCCATGTTTTTCTACTTCTGTCCTTCAGCAAAACCCAGGTCGCTATGATTTTTGAGCCTTGAGATCTGACTTAGGTGACTGATTTGATATCCTGCGTTCACATCTGCTTTCTGATGGGTTTGTCTTCAGATCGGCTCCCTGGAGTGGGTGGGTGTGAACACCGCTGCACTCTGCCCTAGAATACCCCTCCTTTTTCAAGCTGGATGCTGGTGGGTGGTGCCTCTGTCCTTGCCTGGCTTTGTGTCTGGCACATTTGGGGAAGTGCCAAAGCTGAAACAAGGCAACCCTGAAACACTCACTGGTGAGGAAGGAAAGTCTGGATTTCCTCTCACCCGAGGCGTACCTGATGCTTGTGCCGAGGTGTGTCAGCTGAGGTGGAGAGATTTCACCCTGTAATTTGGCCTCAGAGAAGACAGCATCCTGAGTCCTGCAGGGCCCACTGCAGGCTTTCTTTGAGACATTTCTTTTCTTTGTTTGAATTTCAAGGTTAAACGAGTCAGGATTCAAGGATGATTATGAAAGAGCAATGGGTAAATGTGTTCACAGTGAAAGAAAAAGAAAGCCAAATGAATGTTAAAACCTTTTTTGAAGCAGAACAGAAACAGAGCTTTTGAGCCTTTATCAAAGGACAACAAAAACATTCTCATGATCTACACGCGCTGCGTGTTCCCACAACCCGCTCTGTGCACACATGTGCCTGCATTCAGACATGCGTGCAAAGATGCACACCTACCTTGCTTTCTCTAAAAGACAAGCCCCTCATGGATTTCTTTCTTTTTATTCCTGTCTTTTCTTTCTTCTTAATCTTTTTCTTCTCCCCACCATCCTTTTTTCCTTTTTTTTTTTAATATTTCAAAGCTGGCAGTTTAGGAAATGGCTGGAACTGCCACATCTCTGTTCTTGCTAAAGAAATCAATGCTAATCCTATTACTGGCAGTTATCATCTATCCCAGAACTCATAGCTGAAAGACACACACACACACACAGACACACACACACACTGAGATGTCAGACTAAGAAAAAAGGATGAGGGAGGAGCAGGCGTCCTTCATTCACTTTCAGATAGCGATTGTCTTTTCTCTCCCTCTCTTCTGATCCATTCTTTCTTCCCATAGTAACAGAGATGAAACTACAGAACACCTGGACTCAGTGCCTGGTCTGATTTAAAAGTCCGATGACGGGCTCTAATTTAGATTTATCTGTCTCCAGCGTGAGCTGACAAAGCACAGATAATGCATGTTTATCACGGCTTCCAGCTTTGTTACAGACAACAATAAAGACACACAGGTTCTGGTCACTGTGGGCACTGTGGAAGGTGCTCCCTACCAATCAGCACCTGTAATTCAGTGGTCCTCTGAGATAGGTATGATAAGCAGTCCCATTTTAGGGATTTGACTAGACTATAAGGTTTCCTGTTTGTTTTTTGTTTATTATTGGTTTGTTTTCAGATTTTAATTTACGGGTAAGCCTGCATGTTTGTCTCTGTACTGCATCTATGCAGTGCTGGGGAGACCAGAAGAGGATTCAGATTCCTCGGGACTGGAGTTAAAGACAATTGTAAGGGACCATATGGGTGCTGGGAATCGAACCTTGGTCCTCTGGAGAAGTAACCAGTGCTTTTAACTGCGGATCCATCATTCCAGCCCCATGGTTTCTAATTAGTGCTGAGATTCATAGGTAAGTTGTGGTGGAGTAGGCCATGTATCCAGACCCTCTGAGTGCAGCACAGTTTTCAAATTCTTCTTCCCCTATTTCCCACACTCATCTCCATGGACAGCCTTTAGAACAGCCTGCCTGAGATGATGACACTGAATGCTGGGAGCTTCCTGTTTCTAGGGCTTCCCAGAAGCTTCTCAGAAAGGTTTTCAATTTCAGTTCCACTCTCACCTGCCTCACCCACTTCCTTAGATGTAGTTGCTCCATCAGATAAACACGTGTACTTGGGAATTGTTGCCAAACAGCACCAGAGAGTTAATTCTCATGGGTTAATAGATGCTGGAGCCCTTAGGTTAACTTTACATGTGGATTGCACTTGACTGCCCTTGGAACTTATTAAAACTGCGGAATCTATGGTTTACCCATGTGACTTACATGTGGAAGGCATTACCATCCATACTGTCTATCCTCTATCCTGCTGAAGAAAACATCCTGAGTATTAATTAGTTAATATTGCCCTTTCTTTTGTGTCCTGCACCCAACCCAGTGTTTGGCCCACAACGGAGCTCAGAAGAATGAACAAATAAACTAACCACTGCCCTTGCTGGTTCCTGGAGGAAGGACAGCCCATGCATGTACTCCCATTTAGGACCCATGTTGTTATTGCTCTGTGAGTGACCAAGGAGAAACACTCTGTACCTCACACAGGAGAACTTGCAAGATCTTTGCTCTGTTGCTCTATTGGTGTGTACTGAGTTGCCAGGCATTGTACTGAGTACAGGACCACAGCAAAAGCAGGGGTACTTCCTTACCTGGGGAAGAGGGCCTTTCCTTCTCTAGGGGACAAGATGCACCAATAGCTTCTTTTCTGCGTTGTTTAATGTCTGATGCCAACAGAGAGGATTGTTCTGGGCTGAATTCCTGTTCCCAAGGAACTACTTTCCTCCGAGACGAGAATGAAGGATTATAATAAAAGTTGTCAGGAATGACATGAAATGCTCTGAATAAAGGACCCAGTTCAGTTCTCATCCATCCTATTGCCATTTTGCATTTGTTGATACCCAGACCCACTGTGTGGCAGAACCTGGACCCCAATGTGCAGTTTTCATAGACTCTGAAGCACGTGTTTCCTAAGCATGACTCAATTCCAACGCCAACCTTTAAAAATACATTTTGCATTATTCTTGGCTTCTATTGGAACAGGGATAAAAGTATTAATATATAACCAGGCCCAAACTGGAGGCTATTGGTTCAGGCAATCTCTTTTCTCCCTTTAGCGTCTGAGAATAGAGGGTTTTCTTTTTTTGCTGTGTAGAACCCAAGTAAAGAAATAAGGCGAAAGATTCCTTTAACGGATTGAAAAGCTGGAAGAAGAGCTTAATACGGGGTTCAAAGAGACAGGAGTTTGAGAGACACATAGATCATAGATGCAGACACAGTATTTATCGGGCAGCATGGTGAAGGTGCAGTAGGTGGCAAAGACAGCAATCTGAGAGCACTTGCAGACCTAGAGAAAAGCCTCAAATTCTCCCAATTAAGTCATATGTATTTCATGGTTATTTTTTTTGAGATACATCATAAAATTTAAAATAGCCTATGTACTATAAAGAGAGAACCACATGGGATCAGCATCCCTACTTATTAATTAAGAATTTACTGTCCCTAATTTAGATAGTCTACTATCTAGCAGGTACATGCTATTTATGAGGCTTGGACTCTGTTGGTATTCCTAAAATATTTCAATCTGTAAATGTTCTGTAATGGCTCTGAGGTGATGCTTTATTGATTGATTTTTTTTGTATTATAAACTTAAGAGTTTGACAAAAGATTGCCCCAAAGGACCTTTTACTTGAGCATCTTCCGTCTGACTGATCTGATTTCAGGGAGCTCCCACGTAATGTGGCAGAGCAGGGCAAACTTTACAAGAGGGCTGAGGGGCAGGAGGACAGGAGCCAGAGCACAGGAGGCCAGTTGTTATCGCGTCTCCTCACACAATCTAGAATTCCTACTTTACTCGGGTCCTTTAATTTAAAAAAAAAAAAATAAGAAGGAATTTATCGTGCTAGTGTTAAATGCATATGATTGCCTCCATGGGGAAGATCTAATTCTTGGGACAGAGAGGTAGGAAATGCTGTTAAGTGTGGCAAGCCCAAGGGCCATGCTGATGACTGTGATGCATTTGATTTAATCCTGGATGTTGGGGACTTAGGCAGCTCAGCTTCAGCACAGGGCCCAAACTCTGCCAACAGCTTATGAATTGCTAATAGAGTAGCAACATTAGATGATCTCATCTCAGGCAAGAGTACAGGAAGGATCCCTGCTTTTGTGTCTCCATCAGCCTAGAAGTAGGATCAGTGGTGGCTTGCAGACCTTCAACACTGCTGGTCACCATCCAGCAGCGTAGCAACCACTAAACTGAAACAGCAAGGTCTCTCGAAGGTCTGGCACTAATTACTTCCTCTCCTTTTCTTTCTTTTATTATAAAAGAAACAATTTCTAGTATGTTGTCTTTGCAGCCTCACCTTTCTACCCCGAGGCTACTTTTTATACCAATAACACAGTGGAAAGAGATAGAGAAACCAATCTTGTGTGTCATTCCTTTGATACCTTCTAAGGCTCCTAGTGCCCACATGGTAAAAGCTAGAGTTCTTTGAATAGAATAAACCGGCTTCTGTGCCCTGGCCCCAGTTTCTTTGTCACTCAAGAACAAACTGTTGTCCGAGTTTTCTTGTAAACAATGATTAGGTATCTTAATAAATTCTATGATTGAAGAAGAGCATGGCGGCCGGAGCCAGCAGCAAAGACACAGAGAGACAGAAAATGGCCAGAGATAATATTCTTACAAAGCTCTGTCCCTATGTCCTCTAGCCATGGTCCATATCCAAAAGTTTCTAGAACCTCTCAAAATCGGATAACACATGAGCCTGTGGGGGAGATGCCAGATTTAAATCAGAATGATGATCAGTCGTGGGCTGGTAGAACAGGAAAGTGGCCACCAACAAGACTTGTAGGCTATTTTTTCTTGGGCTCCTTCTCTGAAGGAAACTGAGTAATGCGTGTCCCTCCAGTGAGCTGACCACAGATGCTCAAGGTGTGGTGTAGCCATTTCTGGCTGGTGTGACATGGACATCACCATCATCACATGACCATTATGCAGAACAGAGCACTTGTGTTTATCTCAGGCTATCTCAGCTTAGAGTCATGGCAGTGAAATAAAGAGAACAGCGTAGCTGACAGTTAGGTCTCTGGTGATGTGGCTGTTCATGCTCCCTGGGGGAAGTAGGGGTGAGGCGTGGAGTCCATCACCCGAGACTTCAGTCTTTTCTGCCCCAAATGCACATGTCCTTTCAGGCTTTAGAAAGTGGGATATTGACTGGGACTTGTAACTGTTTGGTGGTGTAGCTTTTTTCTGTCTTGTGTATGCTGGGAGTAGAACTTTCTCCTGGTATCTCGGCCTGTCAGTCACACATGTTTCTGTAGGTGACCCCAGTAATCTCATTTTGTTTGACCAAGCTGGGCTGGGTCAGAGTCAGTTCTTCGGTGTGTTGGTGCACTCTCTATCTGAGGGAAATGGGTGTTTCTTCTTCATGTCCACCCAGAAAAAGTCACACAACACATGGTTCCTCAAAATTCCTCAAGAACCCTAGTCACCTTCCTTAGATTTTCTAAAAATAGAGGAAGCATTGGTAATTCAGTCATGACTTTTTATATGTACTGCTCCTTACAAAGCAAAGACCCTCTCAATTATATACTTGCCAGAAGATTGTAGTTATAATTACTTTATTAACATAAGGAGAGAGAAAATAAATGTTGTCTGTTGCCAAGCTTAAAATTCTGATAAATCCTTCCAATACAAAAATGCCTAAACTTTTAAAATTATATGTAACAGCCTTTTAAATGAATACTTGAGATTGAAATAGGTAAAAGAAAATTGCACAGGCCAAAAATTAAAAGAAAATAGAAGCCAGGGAGGAGATGAACTCTATATGAGAGCAACTATTTAAGTCTCTGCAAAGTGCTGGATGATTGGCGTCAAGAAGACAGCCAAGAGGTGGGGCCTTTAGAGTGCTGTCTGCTCGAGTGCTTCTAGAGAAGACTAGAAAAAGAAATCTCTCCAGATTAAAGGAGACAGGCAGGAAATCAGTCAATTTGCATAATGAGGGACTCTCCCTTAATCATTAATAACTACCAGCAAAATCAGGGCATGGCAGAGCATCCTTGTAGGGTGGAGGAGGAGGTGAGACGATCAGGAGTTCAGAGTCATTCTTGATTAGAGAGGAAGTTTGAGGCTTGCCTCAGTTCCATAAGAGACTGACTCAAAGCAACAGCAACAAACATCAACAGGACACACCAACCAATCTATTAGCAAACAAGCACTTATTATTTTATGCCATCAAGTCATGGGATGAGTTTTGGGTTCAAATTTATGTTTCCTTCATGGTTTGGGAAACTCCAAGTTAGTCAAGTGTTTTTGGGTCAGCACCTTGCTTTTCTGAAATTGTAATGATATAGATTATGACAATGAAAGCAGTATTTAGATATACAAATAATTTTTCTTATCCCTAAAGTTTTGAAATATTCCATTTAGATTAACTGTTTATTTTCTGAGGTCTCGATTCAACTTACTGTGCAATCCTGAGCATTGCTCTGTTCCTCTCG
Source organism: Bramus lutescens (assembly GCA_001685075.1). Lineage (NCBI taxonomy): Eukaryota > Metazoa > Chordata > Mammalia > Rodentia > Cricetidae > Bramus > Bramus lutescens. The sequence goes on along the minus strand of LOEQ01007028.1, from coordinate 52,242 downwards.
AGGGCTTCACTCCTTTATCGAGTAAAGGGAGTGATGTTTAGCTTTAGTTTTCCATGGTCCTATTATTCTATGAAGTTATTAGTTCAGGGAATAGGAAATAAGGTCCAGGGAATAGAAAAATTAAGATCTTATCTCGGTCACTGTTTCTGATTAGCCATTAGTGCTGGCTCATTTCTCCTCCTAGCCTGAGGCTCCAGCAACCTGAACCGGTTGGTGGAAAAGGTCTCTTCAGTCTGAATTCTGTGTCTGGGCTGCATAGATCTGCCTGTGACACTCCCTGCAGATGGCTATGCAGGTTTCCTAGGCTTTGGGGACCAGATGATTTGGGAAGCCACATCCCTACCTACCTTTCTCCAAATGGACTCCATATGGATGCTAGTTGAATGCAGATTCAGACAGCGAAGTTGGCTTCTCTAGGTATGGACACCAGACACAAGGATGCTGTTATTGGAGGGATTTTATTCACAACAAAAAACTACAAAGGGCCAGAAAGTTTTAAACAGTGAATAACATTGTGGGTAGTGTCCTACAGCTCTGAGGTGGTTTTCCGATTGTTTATTTATTTTTTTATTGTAGAATCCCTGCCTATCAGGTCTTCCTCTATAGAGCAACAGAAAGGATAGAAGCCCAAGATAATCACCACACAAAGTCCATTTGACTCAGTGATCAGAAAGGGATCATACATATGATGTGGGCCTAAACATAGGTGCATTCCATTTCCCTGACCAGAATCTTCATTTAAGGCCAGGCAAATGATCCAACTACAGCCTTAAATTCATTAACGTAAGGGATGTTATTACATAATGAGATTTTTGAGAATGTAAAGGTGGAGAATAGTGTTCTACTTCCAATGAACTGAACACACACACATAAAACAGCTGAGCTTATTTTGTAGCGGGGGGTGGTGGTGGGGTGGAGGGAAGGACCTGCTTTTGATCAGTGACAAAACTGAGCTAACAATAGAGAGCTGACCTAACAATACCTGCTAAGCTCCCATCACACATAAGCATTCAGTTAATGAGCAAATGCACCTCCCTTTTTAAGAACCTATTTTTCTACTTGGCTTGGATTTTTCTTGCCCGATCAAGGCATACCTGAATAGTAAAACAAACTTCCTTCTCTGGTGACCCCACTTTTATGTTCCCATCTGTACCTTCACTCCTGGTCCTGGTGGGGCTTGTGACTATTATGAGTGGCCCTCAGGCTCAGAGCATCCTCACAGACAGATTATGAGTGGCCCTCAGGCCCAGAGCATCTTCACAGATAGATTTTTGGCAGGGAGTTTCTGCACCTTCTAGACCATCAGAGAAGCGAAGAAGAAGCACTCTTCACAATTGAAGAAATTGGTATCTTTCCAACTGATTGGCAGTGCCCTTTTTACTCAGTCTAAGTTCTTGGTGAGGCAAATTGATGGGCATCTCGGGGCAGAAGATTATAGTGTCCAGGAAACCACAAAGAAAATGCAGAAATGAAAATACAGAAACCATATTGAAAATGGAGTGTAGCCCACACAGGATGACTTCTTGTAATCCCCCTCATCACTTGGCTTTTATCAATACCAGACAAATGAGCCTCTGAGCAGTAGAAAACACACCAATGTTTTCACGCTGAGTTTTATGTTCCTGGATTTCTCCTAGCACCACATCTAGGAGTGGGGCTAAGGAGAACTAGCTTCTACTGAAGGAGTCTTCAAAAAGTCTTATGAACGGTGAAACAGAAAAGTTATTAAAGACAATAAGCACCTCCTCAAAGTTAGTCAGTCTCATGCTCCTCCATGAGCATGGAATGTCAACACCCCAGGCTTTGGAATGGAAAATGTTTGAGGTTTTGTCACCTTGTATGAAAGAGACACTTCGGGGGCAATTTTCTAACTCCAAGTCTCAGCTTCATTTATTGATCTAACAGCTCTAACTATCAGATGAATTCAAAGTAAAGTTTATAAAGCCCAAATACTGAGACTCCATGATATAGCTATCTCCTACACTTTTATTATATATTTAATTCATAATGAAGAATGTGATGAGGACTCCAATATGATTGTTTTGTGCGGAGTTCAGATGTTTCTTTGTATTACTCTGATCTGCCTGAAATCATCAGCCCTGTCTTTGTGGTGCTCCTTATCTCCTCAGAATCAAAGAAAGTGCCTTCAAAATGTTGACGGGAGAGGTCAGAGATAGCAAATGAGGACTTTCAAAGATAAGCCTGTCCCTCCCTTCTCTCCACCAGACTGTTTTCCTCCGGGCTCAGGATAATTTATACCTCTCGTTCAGCTAAAGTATGTGGCATCATTGAGACACTGCAAATACAGCGCCGATTTTATTACAACCTAATTGTAGGGTGACAAGGGATAAATCTCCAAGATACATGTAGTATGAAATGGCCGGGCATGCTTCACTTAGGTGAGAAGCTCGCCTAGAGAAGCTATGTGCTGCGGGAGGGCAACAGCTGGTCTTGTATGTAATTCACACAGCTTCATTTATGTGAGTATTGAGGATTCTTAGGATACCTGCAAATTAATCGGTCTCCATTGGTTTGTTGTGGGGCAAAAGTGACTTGAAATAACTACAAGGGGCCAAAGCAACCTTGGTTTACGTTTTGAATGCTTTTTAAGCATTCAGTGGTTTATCTCTGGCTTCTTGGGCAGCTCTTCCTTCTTGGTCTTTGAATCTATCTATCTATCTATCTATCTATCTATCT
>LOEQ01007028.1:31923-44667 GCA_001685075.1 Bramus lutescens | reverse complement strand
GTCTACAAGAGCTAGTTTCAGGACAGGCTCCAAAGCTACAGAGAAACCTGGTCTCGAAAAAAACCAACCAACCAACCAACCAACCAACCAACCAACCAACCAACCAACCAACAACAAAAAATGAAACAAAGCAATAAAACACACACAAAAAGCAGTTATGTAACCCAGGTTGAGTTTCTAATTGATTTACAGAGATCAATATTTTGAAGATTCCTTAGCTCTCCCAGGTTTGGCTGCTTGTTTTGATTTTATAATTTCTTATTTCTTTATTTTGATCAAGTCAGATAATAATTTATCCAATTTTAAAACTTTTTAAAAATATTTATTGACATTACTTTCTGCTTAGTGCTCCCAAGCTTATCAATTTCTTTTACCATTAAGTGCTTTTTTAAATAATAAATGTATTTGTTTAGTTTACGTCCCAGCCCAGCCACATTTTCCACTTCCTCTTCCCCTCCCAGTCCCTCCCCCTACCTCCTCTGCTCTCAGCCCCCAATCCACCCCTCCTCCATTTCTGTTTAGGAAAGGGCATTTTCCCTATATGAATTGCATTTTATCTGGATTATTTTTTTCCTAACAATTTGAGACAAATTCTATTTAATTTTTTTATTTAATGTTATTGTGTGTGTGTGTGTGTGTGTGTGTGTGTGTGTGGAGAGGGGACATATGCAGGCCATAGAGCATGTACAGAGGTCAGAGGATGACTTTGTGATATAAATTCTCTTCTTCCATCTTTATGTGGGTTTTGAGGAGGGATGCAGGTCATCAGGCTGACTTGTGAACTGAGTGTCTTACCTTCAAGCCATCATGCTGGTCCCCATAATTTGAGACAGGTTATAAATTCATTTATTTTTCATCCTTCTGTTAAAATGCTAACAGCTATCGATTTTCCTCCAAGCCCCTTCTACCTGTACACCATGGATTCTGAAATATTAACATTGTTTTCATTAACATCACGCTACAAAAATTCTCCAATTTAAGTTTGTATTTCTTTTTTTAGCCAAGTGTTGATTAAAACTTTAAAAATTATCTCATAAAGATATCCATTTGTTTCTCAAAAAACAAAAACAAAAAAGAAAGTCAACCCACTTTGTTTATTTCATAGTTATTATTAGAAGTCATTTCCCCCACTTTTTGGAGATTTTCTTTTTGGCTTAGTATGTTTTCCCGTGTTTTTGTATACCTTGTGGTATACTTGACTCTCGGGCACACTTTCCAAGGTGCAGAGTTTGATATATGTTCATATATTACCATATTAATTGTGTTAGTTAGGTCTTTGCTTTTCTATTTCTTCTTAATATGCCTGAGCTGAGTTAAATAGTCCACTAGTTGCATATTTATGAATGTAATAGTGGATATTTGGGAACTCTGGTCCCAGATAGTATGCAAATGTTCATCTTCTTTATGGATGGAGCTCAGTGACATTGTAAAAGCTTCCTCCCCATGTCTAAACTTTACCTCGCTGCTACTCAGCTCACTTCCTATGTCTCTTTTCTCATCCGCGTTCACTACTTTTCTCCATTCTCAGGCCTTTCAACCTTCTTCAGTCACTATTTACTGGTGCCTCCCAGATACCTTTCCCTTCAGTTTTGTTTCGTGATCCAACTTGAAGATCTTTTCTTTTCGGGCAAAGTTCATTTAATGGATGCACATGATTGTTATTTCTGGTAGTATTTTTGTCATCTTGTTTGTATTTTTCATATATCAGTCACTACATGTTCTGCTTTCTTCTGCCCCTCTGCTTAGTTTTTCTAGTATTTAGCAAAGATGTGGTTTACTCTAATGGTTCTCTTTATAATTACATCTTTATTATAATATCTTTCATTTCATAATTCAGAACAGATGGTGTGATTTGTGCTGTGTTAATGGACGACATCTGGTGGTGGCTGGTCATGGGTAGGGATGGTTCTTCACCTAGGATCTCAAGGCTGTATTAAAGGCTAAGGCTGTCAGTATCTCAGCACACCTGGGAGCCCACCTGTTGATAAGCTCTACTCTCCCTTAAGAGTGGAAGTATATTATCAACTTCCTTTTTCTTTCCATGCAATGCACTTTGTCTACTTGTCTTATGCTTTTCTTTGTATGGGATTGTATTTCTATGACTGACTTATCAACTTTATATAATATCTGTTAATTCTAGCTGTTACAGATCCAGCCATCAAGATGGGCACAGCCACCTTTTCTTTCCTGTTCTCAATTGATGGCTGGGTAGGAGGCTGTCTAGATCTCTGCTTCTTTGTTGGAGCACAGATACTTTGTGACTTTCTAGTCCGCAAATTTGTTATTACCTTTGTTTTGGCTTTATTATGCATATATTCAATTTGGCTGCTACTTAAACACTCAGTGTGGCAGTTACCTACATATTCAGTATGGCTTTCTTATCTTCTAATGCTATCATTTTATCCTTAGGTTTTAGAAACTCTTCATTACTGTGTATTTTTTGATCTCGTTTGTTGAGACAATCCCACTGTAGCCCAGCTCACCTACAGCTCTTAACAGTCTTCCTGCCTCAGCCTCTCAAATATTTAATTTGGCTTTAGATGATTGTTTTCTACATTGTGACCTTGCTATGCCAAAGCACTATTAACATCTGAGCATCACCTGGGAGCTTGTTAGAAATGCAAAACCCTGGGCCTGCTCTCAACTTAGGTGAGGCTGTGTTTTAACAAAGCCCCCAAATGAGTTGTACACATGAAAAGCGTTGCTTTCCAGTGTTTTCTGCATAATCTAATCCTTGGAGTCCCTGACGGTTTTGTCTTTTTCTTCTTCAGGACCTCTGCTAGCCTGCCCCCATTTGCTCCTTTTGTTTTACAATACGCTCTCTGCCTTTTGCTTCTTTTTGTACTGTTTCTTTGGAGACACTATTTAAACCCATGGTGAAACTGTTATTATGGGATGCATTAAAGGCAGCTGACGATTCTTTGACTCTCCTCTCAGTGAAAACTAGGGCTTAGGACCCTTTACCTTGAGTCTGAGCGAGTGTGTTTGAGAATGAATAGAACCTGGGAGAAATGAAGCTTTATCAGCTCAGCACCCAGGCCTACAAAACCAGTTGCCCCAAGTTTCTGTTGGAACCTTGAGCTGTCTACAGTGCGGGGAGGCTGACTATCCCAACACCACCCTGCTGGACAAGCTCTACTGAGAGGCTTTGAGATTACATAGAATGGGAGGTAGTTCAGTCACACCCAGGCTTCTAGACGTCACCCCACAAGATGCCAAGTACCAGATTGAGGCTTTGGGTCTCCAGACCACAAACTCAACAGTTGGATCCTTACCAGAGTCATGTGGGGAGAATCACCCAGCTTGATCCTGCTTCATTTCCTGTCCTCCAGTTAAAATATGAGATACAATCCTTTTAAGGTAGTTTGTCATAGCAACAGACACCTGGGATAGTCAGTTTCCCTCTGCCCTAGGGAATATACTAAGTCTTTATGTATTGCCAAGTTTTGCTTAGTTCCAATATAGCTTGTTCTAATCTCGTTCTCCTAATGCCACAACTGTGTCCTATTTTATTGCTCAACCCTGGTAAAACTGAGATTTTTCTAGACCAGCTGTGTCCAAAGAGTAGCAAACCAGAGAGAGGAAGAGCAAGGTCCCATGCGTTTTAATGTGGCTATATAAGGAGTTGAAGGAAGGGTGGGGAGTTGATTTAAGCTGGTAAATGTGTCATGGTCCTGTTAGGCTTTGGCTAAATGGTAGACTTCAAAACTTTCCCAGGAAGATATGCTCAGTTGGTAAACAGAAACCAAAGAGCTATAGTAAACAAAACATCCAGAGAAAAATAAGAAAGTGATCCTGCTTGGAGTATATCCAGCCTCTAAGAGAGCAAAGCGCTTCCCCCAGCTCAGCTGCCACTTTCTCTCAGCCTGGCAGCACTTGCTCTTTTTCCTGTCTTTGCGGTTTCATCCCTCACTTTGGCTTTCCTTTTCTCTCCTCGATAAATGTCCCTTGGAATGTTTTCAAGGTCTGTTTTGTTTTTCCTCTAAATTTTCTATGCAATGTAATTCCCGGGCAGCGATGGTTTGGTTTATTATTATTATTATTATTTGTTTATTTTTAAAGGCCATTCTTATTTTGGTCTTTATCCACAACATTTCTCTCCCCTTCCATCCCCTCAATAATTTTTTTGTTTGAAAAATTTATTATTTGTCTTTAGGTGTCAGTTTGGGTAAATGGAAGGCTATTTCCCATCAGCACATGCCTTGGCCTTTACTGTTGCCAGGGAGCAGTTTACTCTTGAGCTTCCCAGCCACCCCTTACAGCTCCTATCCAGCCTTTCCATTCTCGTTACCACAAGACAGTCTTTTCAGCTCTCCTGTATTTCCATCGAGCTATGCCTGGGATGGGTACATTTTAGTTTTCTTTGTTTGAGGTTTACTCTGATACCTCAGTCTGAAGAATCATGCCTTTCATCGATTTTGGAAAGAAGCTATTAACTATTAAAAATTAGTTAACATTTAAAAAATATTGTTTTTTTTCCTTCCAGCCTATTTTATTCACACTTTCTAGTTGCTCATATAAAACATGTTCATAGTCTCCATGTTCTTTTACTATATTAAAAATTCATTTAATCTCTCTTTAGTAGGCTTTTCAATTTACTCAAGTATGTATTCTTGATCATTTTAAAAATGGCCTCTACCTTCTTATTAAATTGATTTATAGTGCAAAGAAATTATATATGTGATGGTGTTGTGGGGACTTGTGTTTGTCCTGAGATGGTCAGTAAAGAATAAAAACTGGAGGTACAGAACCACCAAGTACCCCACATCCCAAAGAGAGCCCCAACAACTGGGGCTTGTAAAGGTTAACCTGTCTATTCCTTGGTAGATTAGATTCATTTGGGCCCAGCAGATACTGGGGGAAGACAAGTAGAAGACAGACAGGTAGACACTTGGTAAAACAGGAACCCTGTGGACTTCTTTACTTTCTATTAAGTCAAATTCATGTATAATGATTACAAGGCAGAAGAAGGAGGAGTCTGCAACCCATCACCAACTGCTCCGTGGAACCTGCTGGAGAACCAGCTCTCTGCCCTGCACTGTAACCTCGCTCCTGAAGGACCAAGGGGAACTCCAAGTCATAGCTCTGCTGTTTCCCACACCATCAGAGAGAGAGAGAGAGAGAGAGAGAGAGAGAGAGAGAGAGAGAACCATCATCTTCAGTTCTTTTCTGGTCAGGTACCCAGAGAAGACTTGGCCCATTGGACCAAGTCTCCCTGATGTCATTGGCTCATCAGATCGAATTCCCACAACAGATTGGGCATTTTACTAGATTCCATCTGTGAGGAATGGCCACTGGGGGAAGGAGACGGCATGAATCAGTAAGGGTGGTGATGGGGAGGTTCAGCCAATCACATTTGACTAGGGCGGAAAGATAGGCTCAAATTGAGAAGTTAAATTCATAGACCGTGTGCTGTGTGGATTAGTTAACCATAATATGAAAATCTACTGCTCCTATGGCTGTAGAGCAGGGCAGCGGGCTTGGCGCATGCGGCGCAGGCGGACGGTGGCAGTGCGAACGAATTTGCTCGCGGCTGGAAGCACTGAGCGAAGGCAGGTGGCGGCATCGGCCTTTGGCTTCCCAAGCTCAGAGCTGATGGCGGGGTGCGCTGAATGGGTGTGGGACCTGAGGCATGCGAATTGGCTCTTAGGTCCCTTCACTTTGCATGGCGGGGGGCACGTGAGATTTGGTGTGGCTAACTAGAGCCTTAAAGGGCTTCAAAAAAGCCCCACATTGGGGGCCAATTGATGGGCATGGTCGACCCGTAAATTCCCATATCAGGGCAGACCTTTAAGATAGGAGCTGAAGGCTGTGAAATGGTGTCACCACTAGTGTTCCCATAAGGAGTAGGTAGCCACAAAGAAGGTTCTAGAGAATTTATGAAGGTGTCTGGCAGGGCTTTGCCTTTCCAATCCTTTTGCCTTTCCAGTATCTTTTGTTTCTTTCATTAACATATTTGATGTTACCATATTAAAATATCTTTTTCTTACTTTTAACTATGAGTAAGCATATTTATTGCCTTCTCCCAGACATTGCTTATTTTAAAATTTCATTTTGTTTGCTCTAATCATCTCAGCACTGGTCTTTTTCTTAAAATAATTTTTATTGATTCTTTGAGAATTTCATATCATGTACTCCAACCCCACTCATTTCCCAGTCCTTTCATGTGTGCCCTTCAAACTTATAGCCTCCCTCCAAAAGAAAAATTTTTAAAAATAGAAATAAATTAAAAATAAATTACTTAGTGTAGCGGTATTTCAATTGTCTTTTAATAAATAAAGCTTGCCTGAAGATCAGAGAGTAAAACAGCCTCACTGGTTCATCTCACAGACCAGGCAGTGCTGACACACACCTTTAATCCCAGTAGCCACACTAGTTTGCCATAGAAACCAGGCAGTGCATGCCTTTAATCCCAGTGGTGCACACCTGTAATCCCAGCCCTAGCAGGAGTATAAGAGGAAACAGCTCTCAGACGCTGAGATTCCTGGAGGCAGGATCGCCATTTCGGACTGAGGTCGAGGTAAGAGCCAGTGGCTGACTGCTTTGCCTTTTTGAGTCTTCAGGTTGAACCCAGTTTCTCTCCCTGAGTTTTTATTAGTTATACTTCAATTTACCTTTTCTTCACCACTTACTCTTTGGTCATAATGGCCTTGGGAACCAAGGTGTGTCACATAGCATACCCTTCTGCCCAAAGAGCTTTACTCGTAAATGTTCATTGCAACGAGTCATTGGTCTGGTTCCAGGCCTCTGGCTTCTGCTGCACCACTGATACTGGACCCTCACTGAGACTGTGGCATTTCCAGTCCCAGCTCTCTCCGCAGCTCCTGAACCACTCCTCTTCTGTCTTGCCCATCTCCCCACCACATTCTTACTCATCATAGGAGCATCCAACACATGCCCTCTTGCTGGCTGGCTTCCACTAGCCTGTGTCATGGTAGGCCAGGCCTGTGGCCTTTCTGGTCTTTCAATTTCAGTAGGCTGTGTTCTGATCTCCAACCCACTGGTGTTTAACTCACTTCTCCACAGTTCGATGCCAGTCTGCTCTGATCTATCCCCCATGAGTTGGCGTCCGCCCTTCTGTCCAGGGAGCATGTCACCACAATCTTTCTTCATTGGCGGAACCCTCCCTGGCAGCCATGACTGCCTGCTGTTCTTCATGACCAACTCTCACATCTGCCTTTGCTTCATGAAGTCGGGGTTTCTGATGTCATCAGACAAGAAGAAGGTCAGTTCTTATCAGCAACATAGAGCCTCTTAGTTACCTTCTGGGAACTAAGTTCTTAGGAGCCTGTGAAAATGATGACAGGACCATCTGGATATCAAAATAGTTCTAGTAATTGAGGTCTCTGGGCAGTACACGTGCATTTTAAAGTAAGAGATGGTCTATTCTCAAGGAAAATCCCACTAGTGAGAATTGAGTTTTGTAGCTTAAGCCTGAGGGCCTTGTTGTCATGCCCAGATTTGTTGTACTTTTTTCTGTAGCAGAGTTTGTTGGGAAGAAGAGCTGCCCTCCTGTGGTCTTATCGAACCCCAAACTTCAGATGTATGTCACCCGCCACTACAATAGGACCAGTGGAATCAGCCAGTGAGGCTTGGTTTTGAATCCTAACATTGCACTACACAGTGATGGGCAAGTGGCTCACCCTTTGTGAGCTCCCATTTCCTCATGTTGCTATCATCATGCAGAGTTATAGTGAGGGTCAAAGCTGAAAGCCAAGGTATAGACACGTTTGACAGCAGTCTATAGTATTAAGCCACACAGTGACTTTTCTTTGCATCTGACCAAACCTATACAAGAATGAACTCAGGTTTGAATCTTCCTTGCTTTTTTTTTTTTATTGAATTGCCTGTGATTCTGAAACACCCAAACTGCTTTAGTTTGAGTAACAAGTTTATTTTTTCAAAAGGCATATATAGACAATAAACAAAGTAAACATTTAAAAGGTTGTAACTGCCCTAGACACTGCTCTGTAAGTCTAAACATTTCCTCTTAGTAATCATCATCTTCATCGGAGTCCATTACTTTTCTTCTGTTGAATTTAATTGTTGTTTTCTTTTCTGTCTGTTGGCTAACTTTCTCAAGTATTTCTATTAAACCTTGTTCTGACACCTTCCCGCTTAGTTGTCCATACCGAACCATCTGTATAAGGTAGTTCTCTACTGCTTTAGTTTTTTTCAGGCTTTAAAAGTGCTAAGTTACTTAACCTGGCCAGGGCTGACTGATCCACAACTTGGGCTAAGATACTGTTTCTCATTTCTGCTTCCCTTTGCTTTGCTTCCTGTTGTGCTGCATTACCAGGATCCCAGTGCTTGGCCTGCAGCTTGCTAGCCTCTGCTTCCTCAGTGCCCCAAGCTTTTCATCTGCCTTGGCGCGGCCTTCCCACGTCGCCGCAGTTGCCGTCAGGAGGCGCGCAGCCTCACCGGGGCAACTCTGAGGGTCCACACGGAGGAGCTCCTCAGCGCAAGTCTGACGCTCGCTACTCCCTTGCTTTTTTTTATTTCATTAAATCCAATTAAATTATTGGAGAAAGTTGCGATGTCTGAACTTCCGATAGCTATTGAAAATATAAATTTAACTGGAAGTTTCAGGAAAGCCATCTACTGTGCAGACAGTCGCTTGTGAGCACAGACCCTGTCGCAGTTGAACAAGGTTTCTAGGCCTGCTTATTGTTGTACCTGGGCTGACTTCCTTTGAGGACAGCAACAAGAATCAATGATTTCTTTATCACTACAGCCGTTGAAGCAGAGGACGAAGGAGTAAATTTCTAGACTGGAGATTTGAAGGTTGGGGATGATTAGCCATGGGCTCCTGCCTAGGTGGAAGACTATGAAAAGGCCAGGTGGTAGGTATGTGATGTTGTGTGCTCCCGTTTGCTCATGGAATGTGCCAGCTCTGAACCCTGTTTTCTGCAGTCTGAAATGGCTTGCAAGGAAAATGATAGAACTGAGAGCCTGGTGTTAGAGTCAAACAGACCTGGAGTTGATTGTGGTAGAGGGTCAGTGTCCTGCAAATTGTGTCTGTTATTACCTTTACTTGCTGGTGTTTGCAGATATTGTTTGGCTATCCCCTATAACTCCTAAAGTCTCCTTTAATCTTTCCTTTGACCACATTTTGTGCTTTGTAGATGAGTAGATGCTCTCCTTACATAGCCAAGTCTCAAGTCATCCTTCCGTTGGGATGAGACATCCTTAGAAGTCCAAGAATAAGTTTAGAGATGATGCTGACGGCCAGAGGAAGCATGTGCCAAGCACTCACCATGCCTTGGATGCTATGTTAGTTAGCCATGATGTGTGGACACATTTGATCCTCATAGCTCTCCTGTAAAATGATGCAGTTCTTATATCTATTTTATAGCTGGGAAACTGCTGCAAGGGAGGGTGGCCCCGTTGCATGGGTTCCACAGCTGTGGTGGGTAGCCATCTTTGAGCTTAGCCATGGGCATGCCTGAATACTCAGTATTCAACTGTGCAGTTTTCTTCTGCGGGCTCCACTAGACGCAGACATCTAGGACCCCAGCTTAGGTGGTCCTGAATAAAATGCTCTTGTCTTCTGCAAAGACAGTTTTTTAAAAGGTACGAAATGCTGGAATAATGGGTTCTTTGTGTGGATGCCTTCAGACACATCTACCAGACAACCTTTATGGCATTGCCCCTATACTGAGGAAAAATGTAATTATGCAGTGATTTTAAAAAGATAAGGTCACCTGTCCTCATTTGACACAGTATGAGTAAGACATTTTTGGAGCTTGTTTTCAAAACAAAGGAAGTTGAACTGAAGAAGTCATTTCCAATTGTAAAAACCAGGCAGAAACCACCAAACTGAACCTCATAAGATTAAAAATAAATCCCCAGGAGGGCACACTTAATAATTCATACATTTAATAACAAGATGAGGCAACATTCAATCCAAAAGAAGGAGTTTTGAAAAGAGATGATTTAGGAACTACCCATTAAGCAGGAGTTAGAAGTTGTGGATCATTTTTTTGTTTATTCTAATATCGACTTATATGGGCACAGTGTATGTGGTATAATGGTCCACGTTCTGAAACATGTCTTTGCCAACCAAACAATGAAATAAAGAGAACAATAAAAAAGGGAAGCTCTTCAAAGGCGGCCTTCATTTACATTCCGAGATTACTGGCCTCGTTTCCCTGGTGAAATAGCCTTGCTTTACCCGACTGTCCAAAAGCATAATCAGGTGCTACCAGGGGCTTTGCCCCGGCAAACTGCGTGGAGAATATTTGAATGCTGCCAAGACTATAGGTGCCTGTTTCCAAGTTGTCATAGACTGTGCTATAGCATGTCATAAATAAGGAAAGGGTATTTACAAATCTGACACTAAAAATGTGTTCCTAAAATATCTCGTGTGTTCCCTGGCCATGTCAGCATAGAAATAATGTTTAGTATTTGTTTATTTTACTGGACCACCCCATGAACCTGGGGAAACATGTTAGAAAAAAAAATTATAGCTACGCCAACTATTCTGGGAGATACACGAGCCCTCCATGTTTATCAGGTTGAGGGCACTGTATTTTGATGTCAATAAGCAATTTTTCCAGCCCGGTCTCCTGCCCGACCCTTTTAATCCATCAATATATTATTAGAGATAAAGTTGGTGGATGCCTGCTGCAGTTAGAAGATAAATGACATCTCTGAAGTCAGGCATTAAAGACTAGATTAAGGCCTTGTGACACCGTTTTCAGTGCTCATCTGTGCACTTCTGTTCAACCTATCACACTGAGTGACAAGAAAGAAAAATAATGAACTGGGCCAGGGGAAGAAGAAGAAAAAAAAGGCAGAAAAAGAGAGAGATTTTCCCCCCTAACACACAAACTACATCAGTTCACACTCGGGATTAGACTGCATTTAAAGAAAGGAAAAAAGAAAAGAAAAGGGGAAATTGGGGAGGACTGGGAAGGGCCGGCTGCTCTATAAAAGTGAAAATAGGCAGGCAAGGGGGACGTTAGAGACACGAATTCCATTTCTGCTTGGCCAGTGTTGCTTTTGGTATTCCCACCTGCCTCCCGGCCTCTTCCATCCTCAATGCTCCCAGTTGGCTTCCAGTTGCTCTAGGGATGTGCGCGATCCCTGAGGCGGGAGCGCCTGTATAAATCTTGTTGAGAGGCAGCACTTGGTTCTCAATCTTGGTGAGTCGCACTCCTTCATCCTTGCCAAACGATTTCCTTCGAGCTGCCATCATTGGTGTGGCAGGAGATACCTGAGGCTTTTCTAGCACTGCTTCTGAGAGTGATTTGAATATGTCTCCCCAGAAGACAAACAAATGCTGGACATTTGTTTTTTTCAGTCCTGACAGCAACCACAGATGAATTGTATGGTAGAACTGAAAACAGGGACGGATGCTGGTGAAGGGAGAGGGTACGTGGCAAGGGCCGCCGTGGGGTTTACTCTAAACCCTATTAGGTCTCAATGCTCATTCTCAGGCATTCATTTAGAAGTCAAGCTGCCCTCCCTTTTCTTACTGTGTTTGGAAGAACATGAATAGTGTTTTCCATGTTGACTTTGCTGCTGACAGTTTAACAGTCCTCATACCTGCCTGAGTCCAGGGGATATCTCTGTGCACTGTAATATTCTTGGCATCTTTCATAATGACTATCTTATACAGGGTCTTCCACTGGTATCTAATAACTGATCGATGGCTTCCACATACCTTTCTTTGGCTCCAACCTCTTTCTGAACTTTCTCTAGCCTTGGCTGGCTATATGACAGATTGTTCAGCCATAATGTATGTCCCTCATCTAGAATCCAACATCTGGCTTCAGCACAAGCTTCTCCTGCTGTTCACGTTGTCCTGTCCTCTGCTCCTTTTCATTGTTGTCTTGAGTATCCCTTGTTCTTTAGTTCATTGTCACCACTTTCTTCAGACCCAATCCAAGGTCCCACTGCCTCAAGATTTATCTCTTGATTCATTTTTTTTGCCCTTCAAATCCATCATTCTACTCATCCTCAGATTGATTTCATGATGATATTCTCAATTTTAAAATCTCTTCTCAGCTATAAAGCAAATTTTGAATATTTTATTATGTTACTAAAACCCCATAATTGTGGTCCAAATGCCTTTTTTGTCCCCCCTTTCTGTTCCTCTTCTAAAATTTAGGCTTCTCCAAAGTAACTGTCTCTCTTTGGACATGTTTGTTGTTTACTCTTTTCTGTTCTTTTGCTGTCAGTCTGCCATGGTTTGAGAGTCCTTTCTGGGCACCCCCACCCGTCCAAACAATTGACCTCCGGATCATCATTTCTCATTGCCATTGTTCCTTCATCTAGGCAAATATGATTTTAGTCTCATGTTGGAGGAACACACTTGGCTATAGATATCAAAACCTAGCTTGTATCAAAATGTCAACTAATTGGAAAGCTTTGGCAATCATAGAAAAGGTAGTAGCCTCAAAAAACAAAACAAAACAAAATACCCCCCCCAACACACACAAAAGGGTAGGAGCTAAAGGAATCCAAGCAGAGGCAGTGTAGGACTGCAGTGAAACTGCATTCCCCAGACACAACAGGACAAGTTGCACATATGAACTCACAGCAGCTGTAATTGAATGCATAAGATCTATATAAATTCAAGGAGAACACAATCCCAACAGGGATGGAGGAGGAGATGAGAAGTTCCACCCTTAGCTGAGGAACTATGGGCAATTGATAGCTGCTGGGAGGCTGGGGGGAGAGAGAGAGAGAGAGAGAGAGACAGAGAGAGACAGAGAGACAGAGACAGAGAGACAGAGA
>LOEQ01007028.1:14103-31902 GCA_001685075.1 Bramus lutescens | reverse complement strand
AGAGACAGAGAGACAGAGAGAGAGACAGAGAGAGAGACAGAGAGAGACAGAGAGAGAGAAACAGAAAGACAGACACGGAGAGACAGTTTTTTTTCAGGAATATGTCATGTGAGAGCCTACCCATGTTCCAGTAAGTAGATGACTATCACCTAGGCATATAATGGCAGTCATAAGTTGACTTCATGGGTTTTCACAAAAAGCACACATGAAATTGGAGGAAATGGTGGTGGTAGGCATAGGAGAAGAGTTGGAAGACAGAGAAAGAAGGATAGATTTGACCAAAACACATTATATTCATACAAAAATTTCTCAGCCAATAAGAAAAAAAAAGAGAATCTTCTGTGTCAAAGGTGGGCTTGTAGGATGGGTGAGCACATTGCTGACAGTAGACTCACATTTTCTTAGCAGAGACACATGAATACAGAGCTCTCTGACCACAAAAGGAAAAGGCCTGAGGAAGACCTTTGATTAAAATAGTAGTTATCAGATGTCTATTTCTAAGTCAGTAAGTGAAGCTTATTATGGGGAGAGAAATACTACGATCGGTCTAGCTTGGGCACTTGCCTTCCAGCTTGGCCAGAGGGTGTGGCCAACTACAGAAATGGACAAGCTCCACTCTTTACTTTAAAGTTTCTCCATCAGGAAGTGAAGTCTGTCTTCTCACCCCTGAATTTGGGTTGGCCTTGGCCTTCCTTTGGGAGTGAATAAGATGTAACGTAAGTGGTATGTTTCCAGTTCTAGGCCCCCTACTCTAAAGCCCATCCTGCCTTTCAAGACATTTGCCATCAATATGTTAACAAATTTGGGTTTGTCTGTCCTACATTGAGCTATGTGGACCAGCCTTTCTTGCCACCCCCGCTTGACAAGCAGTCAAGCCAGCACACACAAGAAGCAAAGCTAAGCAGTGATTCATTGGTGTCATCAGTGTGTTCAGATAGGACCCTAAGAACAACCTGGGTGTGATCGGACTGAGTTGCTGACCCATGGTTACATAAACTACAGCTGTTTTAAGACACTCTCTTTTGGGTGTTTCATCATACAAAAGTTTAAATGACACAAAGGCAAAATCCCTACAACAGCTGCTCCCTTACAAGCACATGACTCAGAGAAGAAGATGATTTCCCAGAAAGAGGAAGGCTTCTGGGAAAGCCATGGAAGGCAGGAGCACTTCTGGGTACTTAACATGATCCTATTGCACTCTGTTCTCTACAGCAAGGCAATGGCCCCCTAGATCCGCCCCTGATCTACATTATCTCTCCAGCGCTTAGTGGAGGCTCCCAGGAAATGTTAGATGAAGGACTACATGGGATGTTATTCTTCGATAATTCTAATTTGTGTATGTATTAGCCTTAAGGATTTTATCACTGACTTACCTACTAAGGATATTCTTTTTTTTAAAAAAATCTTTGCATGCTGCATAAAAATGCAAATCTGTTGCCATACCTCAGGAAGAGTTTTGATAAAATTCAGGGATAGGCAGGACTGCTTCACTGAAAGGCAATGCTTCTGGCTGTGCACACAGCACAGTTTTTATCCGTCTCCTCCAGCAGAGATTCCAGCATGTGGTTGGCTGGATCTGTTGCTTTTGGGCCTGAGGCGAGGCTGTACATTATGCTGTAGCAGAGCAAAGCTGCTCATCTCAAGGTGGCCAGAAAGCAAAAGAGGAGAGAAAGGGTATGGGGACAAGATGTGCTCTTCAAAGAAAGACCCCAAGAGTGCTGTGTCCTTCCCTTCAGCTTACCTCCATTAGCCCACTCAGTTTTGAAGTTATCAGTAGATTAATGTAGTGTTTAAGCCAGCACTCTCATGATCTGGTCATATCTCAATTGCACCTCCAGCTGTAGACCAAACTTCCAACATATGATATTTTGGGGGGAATATTTTGTATCCAAACTTCAGGAGGGATCCTTTAGGATGACCATCCTGTACATCCTCAAGTGCCCATCTTGCTATTGTTGCCTCATCAACAGGAGAAATCTTCGTGCTTTGAAGGCTTTATCACATCTCACATGCTATGGGGTTGTCATCTTCTGGAAATGGTCAGGCTTAGGAGGACTTATTCTCCTTGCCTGGCCTTCAGCAGTGGCCCCACGATTCATGGGAAGACATCTGAATTGTCGATGGGCTTTCAGTATTCTCAGGGAAAAAGGGGTGATGGAAAGAGGCAACTGCAGTTAAGCTTTGGGTGATTCTCCAGCTATAAGTGTAGTCCTGTCCCCACATCAGGACCACAGACTACTCCTTTCTGATATAATGGACCTAGAACAACATATTGATGGTACACACCTTAAATCCCAGTGCCTGAGAGCCTAGAACTAGGAGAACCACCATAGTTCAAAGGCTAGCCCAGGTTGCATCCTTAGTTTGAGGCCATCCTGGGCTTTAAAATCTTTGCCTCAAAAACAAACAAACAAACAAACCAAGAAAAACAAAAACAAAAAACAAATCTCAAAACCACACCTACCAAACCACTCCCTAACACCCAACAAAATAAAAAGCACAGCAACAGCAAAAACTAAACCCCAACAAAAAGAATAATGTATTGAATACTAAAGAGCTTAAGGTAGACAGTGTAGGTCTTGATATGGTTCATCATGGGAAGAAAAAAAAGGCTAAGCGTTGAAAGTTAGTGACGGCTGTGACTATTTCACACAAATCTCAGCTCTGTAGATTTCTTTTGATGGTCCATGTCTACCACAGCCCTCTGAGAGTGATGGATGCTGTTGTCCCAGCCAAGCACACATGGCTTGATTCAGAAACAAACAGAAAGTTGCCTGTGTCTCACTGATGAAACAGGAGAATCTCAAACCCTCTAAGCATCCAAATGACATCATCTGGAGGATGAGAGCTGGGACCCACATCCACGACCATGCTATTCAGAGCCTCCAGGATTTCCTGACAGATGCACAATGACTCTGCCTCATGGGTTCCCATACCAGATGCTCCGTGGTTTTCTTGTTCTGGGAGGGATGCACTCTAAAGGCTGAGTACTGGGTAGACCTGTGCTCATTAGGATCACTCCAAGCTATCTTTGAGACAGAGTAAATTTAAGATTTTGGGCCAAAATTAGCATCCATGAGTGAACAAAGGGCAGGACAGAACCCTGCAGGATGGAAGGAGAGCCAACCTCACCAATCCTTCTACAGGCAAGATACTGGGGGGTTAATCTTTGGACTCTACCAGTTCCTGAATGCAGGTGAAGTGGGGAATGTCTCCTGCATAATGGGCAGGATGCCAACAGCTTTGCAAGTTTGTTGTGAGGATTACAGAAAGCACTGTGTTTTTATATCACAAACAACATGCTGTTAACGAGTGTCATTTTGCTTTGCTTTACTCTTTTTGTTCCCCGAAACACAACCCAATTCAACCAATGCGCATTTATCGAGTCTCCACTGGAGGAATACTCTCTGGCATTTGGAGTGTATGGACTAATTTTCCCCACTGTTGAAGCAGAATAAAGGAACTCAGATCCTTTGTTCTTAGAAGCCCAGGCTTTGTAAGATCAGAGGCAGAACTGAGTCTCTGCAGGAAGAAGTAGCCTGAAGAATCATTCTATTCCTAGAATCAAGGGAGCAGCTGAACCCCTAGCACTGGCAGAAAACTCCCCGGCTTTCCCTCTCTCCGTGTACCTCATGGACTCCAGCCACCAACTAGTCAATCCAAAGCTGTCTAAGCTTTATTTATTTTTTTTTTCAGTCATGTTGACCTTATGGGCAGGAATACTAGGTACTTTGCATAAAGACCACTAAGACTGTTGGGAAAGCATTCTGTTTTCCCAGCTCTTGGGTGCTGATGGACACGTGCATGCCTTCCGTGTGGTTTCTGATCCCCTCTGAGCTGGATCTCTCTGGCCAGGCTGTAGTGAGCCGCGTCCCCCAGCCAGCTTTCCTTGCTGACAGTTGCCTCTCCTTCCAGCGCCTTCGTCATCTCTGTCTCCTTTTGAAGACTCTTTTTTCAACTCTCTCTTTTTCAAAAGACTGCTTTGTCACAATTATTCAGAAAAAGGTTTTGCGCCTGTAGGAAATATTAATAGACTATTATGAGGTCCTACAACTAATTTTTCCACACATATCATCTGTCTTTGCATGGTTATTAAACTTCAACAATATTTCATGCAATGCTTCCCTGCTAAATTAATTTGGGCCCTTCTTTTCTGGCTTCTTCTTTTCTGTCCACAAGCTTTAAAATTAAATTGAATCTTCATAATTATAGCTTTTTGTTGTTCTTCTGCATATCTTTTTTCTTTTTTCAATTTCTCTATCAAAGGAGCAATAAAGACATAAAGAAGCAACATTAGAATCCTGAAATGCCCAAGTCGTCTGGAATTGGGTGGGTTTGAGGTTGGGAATCTTTTAAATAGAAGGGGAGAGGGGTGAAGACATTCAGACCTGGAATAGAGATAAATTGGCCTTGATTTATCTCAGGGCGGTGGAAACAAATGAGAATTGTTCTCACCATCACGAAACTCTCATGGTTGCTGGAGTTTCTTATTTCTGTCAAGTAATCATCTCATTTTTTTAAAAGTAAATACTCTGTCTTTCTCTACATACCTGCACACACAAACACACACACATGCACACATGCATGTACACGCACGTGCACGCACACACGCACAAACATACACTTCCACTTGTGGCTAAATTTTCCTAAAATCATAGGCTGTTTTTAAATCTCCAATAGACCTTTCCCTTGGTTGTCTAAGAATCTTTATTGCTCTGCTATGTAACTTGAAATTGGAGGACAAACCCTAAGACTTTTTGTGCTGGGTGTTGACGTGGCCAGGCACCAACCAAAGGAATACTAGGGATTAGAACCAGTGAGGGGGCTGTGTTTGGAGCTCTGAGGTAAAAACAAGTAAAAGCCTGCTAGGGAAGGTGGGAGCACAATCCAGCACCAGAGCCCTTCACGCTTCTTGTCTCCGTTTCCAGCTTGCTTCCCATCTAGGCTCTTTGTTTCACTAGCTCTACTGCAGAAGAAAGGAAATGGCCATACTGCTAGGCCATCTAGGTCTATCTGAATGACCCCTGCTCCCCTGTGAGAGGGATCACCACAGTTAGGGCCCATAGGAACTCAAGACATGGCCAGTGGTTAAGAACACTGCTCTTGCCCAGGACTCAGGTTCTATTTCCTGTCTTCTGGGCTCAGTAAGAACACGTGTGATTTGCAGACCTGCAAGCAGGAAAAACACTATGCACATTCAATAGATAAATAAGTGAATAATAAATGAATGAATGCATAGTTCTAGTTGTTAAATAAAAATATATGTATAATAATAAGAAAGAAGAGGATTAGTGGCTCTGACTAGACTTACGTCAGTTCCAAGCTGGGCTGACCCAGCCATTCTCTTGCGTGCATCCTATCAGTTCCTACTTGGAGTCAGGGAGATGCAGCAGAGTCTTGGTGCTGCCTTCTCTTTCCATTTTCCCAGCCTAAACTCTACTGTCTTCCATTAAGTTTTATAAGCAAGCTTGGTAGTGAGCAGAACTGGTGCTGGGGGAGCCGTCGACACAGAGGCTCTTTCCACGCATCAAATCATACACAGCAGATGCTTTCCCAGTGCACCTAGCATACCTCAATGAAGATGTTTTACCAAAGGTACTGTGACTCATATTGACACCGATCCCTTGTGTACCCTGTAGCAAGGGTAGAAAGCCAGGGCAGGGTTTCAGTGTTCCTCAGCGCCTGCTCTAATGTCAAAATATACCCAGACTCTTTACTCCATGAAAGGAAGGTCACATGCCCACATGGAGTAGATTGTTAGAGCTGGACAGAAATAAGATGGGGGGTGGGGGGCTCAGACGTAGAATAGGTTTGGACCCTGGACTGTTGTCCTGTTTGCATTTCACTGTGACAGACTGTTTTATCCATGGGATGAATCAGGTTAAGAGCAAGCAATACCACTCTGTGAATAAGGATTGATGATGCTCGAAAGAGGGTGATCAAATATTTAATGAACAAACATTTCATCCACTAAGAAACTGAATTCAAATAAAGATTTTATTTTTTAAAAGTTTTCTATATTCGTGGAGCAGGAATTAACTTTTCAGATCACAGAAAAAGAACTTAGGGATCACCCAGCCCATTATTCCCATACAAGAAGCAGGATCCCAGTGGTGTTGGCTGGAAATCAGATATCAAGTCTGAATCCCACCGAACACTGCTGCTCTGAACCCACCTAACACTGCTGCCCTGAATCCCACCTAACACTGCTGCTTTGAACCCACCTAACACTGCTGCCCTGAATCCCACCGAACACTGCTGCCCTGAATCCCACTGAACACTGCTGCCCTGAATCCCACCTAACACTGTTGCCTCGAATCCCACCTAACACGAGTTAATGAAAACTGTAATAGCACACTTGCCAACACAATGAAACACTATTTTTTTAAAGGAAGTTAGTTCTGAACAATTGCAACATGAGGGTCTTCTTTATAATGTTGTATTCTCAAGAGAACTCAGAAAAGCTTCAAATTAGCTTCCATTAGCTTATTTCTTATGCATGTGGACGAGACATGGCTATAGTTGTCTTTGTTTCATCAATGAACAAACCAATTCTTAAAGCAGTTTGACTATTCCCATGGTGATGCCCACTCTGCAGATAGGAGTGGGCCATCTAGAAACCAGTCTCTACAGCTTCATTAGTTCAGTGAGGGCCATGGAACAGCCATAAAGTAGTGTGGTCTGGGTGATTGATCCTCAGATCCAGGAAGGCCCTGGGACCATCTGGTTGGTTGTACTTTACAGTGGGAAACCAGAGGACTAGGTGTGAGTATTGAACAGAAAAACAAAGGGTTAGTACAGTGACAAGTCAGTAGGGAACATCAATTACCAAGAAGTTGTTAACCCATCTTCCACCTAAGTCAGCTTGTTTAAAAACTTAATCATTTTGGTGTGATGGACCAGAATTGTATGTTTCTGGCTTGTGTGGGAGTGTACCCAGGAAGAGATCCTAGGCCCTACCCCTACGAAGATCCTGCCCCTCAAACCAGACCAGAAGCCAGCTGAACAGAGGCAACCATGTGCTAGGGAAAAGTAACAATATAATAACTACCATCTGTTGAGTCTCTTGACTAAATTATTTAATTTAACAAAGACATGGATCAGTGTGGGGAAAAGAGATAAGAAAACACACATTCTGTCGTTCATTAATTCATTTAGAAGCTGTTCGTAGACTGCTACTCTCCTCCCATCACTGCAGTGAGTATTGACGATGCACAAATAAATAAGGCAAAGCTGATGTTCAGCAGCAAAATGTGCTGTCAATCAGAAAATGCAAAGCCAGCTTAGACATTAGGCAACATATAATTCTGATGGCGACTCCAGGAAGGGGGTTAACTTGTGTAGAAACGCAGCCAGCTTTGTAGAATTTAGGACTATCAGAGAGGCTTAGTGCTCTGTGAAATGAAGCAGCTGCCAACAGCTCTCTGGTGAAGAATGGCACCTGCCAATGGCTCTCTGGTATCACAGGGGAATCTGGAGGCTGGGTAAGAAAAAAGGCCAAGTTACAGTTTGATTCTGAAATGTCCCGAGCAGACTCGTGTTTTGTGCGCTTGGTCCCAGCTGATGGCAGTATTTGGGGAGATAGTGGAAAGTTCAGGAAGCAGAGCTTTTTTTGGGGAAGGAGATCCCGGGAGGAGTATTAGAGGCTTGTTATTCCTGGCTGCTTCCAGTTTTACTTCCTGATTCCTGGTCCACTGTAATGTGAACAGTCTCTGCCACAATGAACTGAACAGGCTGGACACACCCGCCTTCCACACCAGGAAGGACTGAAACCCTCTGAAACCAGGAGACAAATAACTGTTTTCTGTCTTTAGTTGCTTCTGGAAGGTATTGCGGTCATAGTGACATAGCAATAACAAATCCAGGGCAGTTAGTTGTAGGGAAAGAAAATTTAAAAAGTCCTCACAGTGTGGCAGGTAGCTCCCTCCCTCTCTACCCCCACTGATCTTCCTGACTGATTGGACTTGCGCCGCCTCCCTCTTCCCTTCTTTCCTGCCACTTTCCTCCATGCCTCAGCTAAAAGTCTCTGAGGCTCCTCTTCAGTAGTCAGAAAAGCCAGAATTTGTAAAGCCCTTACATGTGTGCCGCTCTAAGTTCCTACAGATGTATAAAATGATCTGTGTATCCCAATGAGGCAGACAGCATCTTTACCACCATACCACACACAGGATAACAGACCCAGGGATGCAGCTTTTCTCAAGTTACAAACAAGCGAAGAGATGAGTCAACAGGCCTTACAAATACATAACCTGGCTTGTTTCAACGAGATCTAAATGCTCGCCTGTAGTCTGGCTGCAGCCTCCAGCCCTCCCTTCAGTAACATTTGCCTCCCTGCAAGGCGAACTGAATTCCTTAACAACCTTTAATGCAGCCCTTAGCTTCTACCTCTCTGCCTTGGCTTCTCTTTCTTCCACCTAGAAGGTTTCCTCCTTTACATAGCCAGCTCTTAACACTTCACACTTAACAGCCCCTGAAATACCACACTCTCTGTGCAGGCTGCCTTGACTCCTGAGTTGTGAAGAGGCTCTTCTTCCCCTGAATCCTCTCGATAGCCTAAATTCACCATGTTTCTTGGCACCTAAGGTAGACCTGCTATCTCACTGTCTGCTCTGTAAGCTTCACATTCTCCTGTCTTTCTTGTAGCCTCCATGGAGGCGACCTGAACAGGCTCCTACCACTTCCCCTGCTGGCATTCTCATCTGGTCAGTACACAGACACACTGGTACTTAGGGCTACCAAGCAGGGTGTCCGGATGGCCTGGGTTATTGCTGGATATTTATGACTATCCCGGTACCAGCCCCTTCTCTAGTCAGAGCAATGAGGCCTTGTGTTTAAAAGAGCTTCGGACATATTGGGTTAGAGAGCTATCTGCTTGTTGATTTGTGACCCTGAGCAAGCATGCCTGGGGACTTGCTTCTGTAGGGTGGTCGGCCCTCACTCATGTGAGGGTTTTTAGGACTGAATGATTAATCATGTAAAGACTAGCTTGAGTTTCAACAATAGCCCTTGCCAACAGAAAGCCCACGTGGTGGGGTACCCACTGGTCTAGCAGCCCTCTTACCAAGTATTAATTGTTTTTGTTCATAAATCTGTTTTATAACAGTTGTGCTTAATAATGTCACCATGCAGTTGAATTAAATGTTATATAAACTGGTGAGGAGTGTGAAAAGAGGAGTTGTTGTCTCTTTGAACATTAAATTGAATGCTTTTGATTTGCTGAAGGTGAGTCGCTGAAAAATAGCTACTGAATTGGATGTTAGTAGAATCATTCAAAAAGACTGGAGTAAAATCATAAGCATCTAAAACGTTTCTGTAGATTACCTTAAAAGCCACTTCCAGTAACCCAGACCGAAGAAGACAAATATAGTGCATGTTTTCTTTCATGCGTAGATACTAACTTTGACTCTTTAGATACATGTGCTTCACTCGGAATACCCATAAAGTTAGAAAACCAGTGAGAGGCCATCAGGAGGGGTCATTAGGAGGAGGGGAGACAAGGTACAGTGATATAAAAGGAGGGAAAGGAATTATGGAACAGGAAGGATTAAATGAAGTGGGGGATGGGAGGACAGACTATGACGAGAGAGAACTAAAATAAAGACCTTGTGAAAAGCCATATGGGAACCTACCACTGTAGTCGCTTCCTAAAATATGCACAGATATAGAAAGAGTTTAAATGGGGTTACCCTATAATGGTGGAAAGGTACCCTAGACACCCCATGCTAACAAATAATAACCCCAGTTCCAGGAATGGACCGCATCTTTTTGAGTTATTAGCCAGAGAGGTACCATAGACCCTCAAACATTACAGTACCTTGTCAGTGCTCTCGGTTACCATCTGTGCTGTTTGGATATTTTTAACTTGATATAAACTTAGACATATTTGAGACAAGGAACCCCAAGTGAGAAAATGCTTCCATCCAGATTGCCTATAGCCTAGCCAAGTCTATAGAGTGTTTTCTTGATTAGTGATTGATGTGAATGGGACCAGCCCATGGGAGATGGTGCCACTCCTGGGCATATGGTCTTGGGGTGTGTAAGAGAGCAGGCTGAGCAAGCCGTGAAGGGAAAATCCAGTGAGTGGCATTATTCCTTGGCCTCTGCTTCAGTTCCTGCCCTAACTCCCCTCAGCGATGGACTGTGGCCTGAGAGTTGTAAGTTGATATAAACTATTTCCTCTACAACTTGCCTTTGGTCCTGGTGTTTTAGCATAGCAATAGAAACCCTAACTAAGACACACCCCAGAAGTTGATGGTAAGACTGTACTGCTGAAGACACAAAATACTGAGTCATAAAACATGGAGAAATCAAGGTGGTACGGGCATTGAAGCTTCATTCCTACTGCTTAGCTTTCATAGTGCTGGAAGGTGCTATGCAGGTTGCCGGAGGAGAAAAGTAGTCTGCAGCCTCACCTAGCTTCAGACCCTGTGCGCTGCAATAGCAATCATCCTGGCAAGATGTGCCCATTGCTACAGCAGTGCCATGAATATGATGGGAGCAATCAACCTTGGATTCAAGCATCTTCATGAGATAAATCCATTCTTGGTACTGTTATTCAGACTAGGTATGCCATAGGCCCTTAGGGGGAAGCCTACTACAATTACTCTGCTAAATGGACATACACTATTAAAAGGACTCATAGTGACTTGTGTTTGTACCCGTAGATAGTGAGTCTCTCAACCCTCATCAGAAAAGCTTCTTCTTGAGGAGTGTGGCACAGCTGATAAAGGCACAAGAATACGAGACTGTGTAATAATCACCCACAAATGGGACATTGAACGGGTCCCCAATGCGCCTTCCTAAGCTCAGGGATCATTGTGGAAGAGAGGATGATGACTACATGGACCGTTACCCAGGAACAAATGGGTGGATGCACATATAAACTTGCAGTGATTGTGACTGCATGCGGAGGGCCTGAACAAACTCAAGCTAGGCAAAAATCCCAGCATGGAGAGGAGGAGGTGGGCACAGAGTCCCACCCCTAGCTGAGGAGCTACTGGCATTTGACAGCTGCTGGGACAGGGAAAGTCAGTTTTCTTTATGGGTGTGAGCCCTGGTAAGTAGTAACCACACGCTAGGACAAATCCCACATTTAAGGGTATTTGGATAGCACAAATTGGATTTTATAGGCTAAAAAGAAAAACAGAACATGAAGTTGGGTGGGTATCAATGTGGGGGTGAACCTGGGAGGCATTTGAGGAGAAGGATATGATCAAAAGGTATTGTATGAAATTCTCAAAGAATAAAATGAACTCTTAAAATGTTATAGTTTTCATGGGCTTCTCGGTAACCCCTGTCTCCTATCTGTAGAGTGTTAGGTATAAGAAACACTTTGATAACTACTTTTCTTAATGAGTAAACAAAGAAAGTATGGCCCTAGAGTAGATGCATAAGGGCCAATGACCCTTCGTTTTCTCCTGGTCTCACCTTTTCCAATACAGACTGAGAATCCCCACACTGTCCATCTGAAAGCTGCTCTTTGTGGCTGCAGGAATGACTCTGCTGAGACACAGATCTGTCAGGGTTGAATGCGGGAGAGTTCATGCTTCAGAAACCAACTCCTCTCTCAGTAATAGATGGTGGCTTCATGGTTCAATAGCTTGACTTCCTACTCTACCACTGAAGTATTGCTGAGGCATGTTCTAGAGTTTTCCAGCATCCTCCAGTTGCTCGCAGTGGTAAAATTGGATAATGTTGGATAATGCAGTCTTTGCCAGCTGTCTGGCCTTCCATGCCTCAATCTCTGCCCAAGTGAACCAATCATCTTGTCTCAAGGTGACCCTTTGGCAGAATGTGGATTAAGGCATCACCTTAGTTTATGTGTGCTACCCCAACAAAATACTTGAGGTTAGTCGATTTAGGAGGGTAATGTCTTCCCTAATAACTCTGGAGGCTGGGAAGTTCATGATGAACAGGGTAGCAGGTTGGACATCTGTCCTCAGTCTCTGTCTAGGATGGTACCTTGAAACTGCTGTCCTCTTATGGCGGAAGGAAAAGTGTAAACAACTAGGCTGGTTTCCTCAGGCCCGCTCTTAAGGCATTAATCTACCCAAAAGGGCAGTGCCATCATTAATCATTCCTCTGAAGATCTGATTTTTTAACACTAGAATAGTGGAGATTAAGCTTTAATATAAATTTTGGAGAGACACAGTCAGAGTGTAGCAGATACAGACCCAAGCCTAAGGGCTAAGACAACGCATTTCCCACAGAAGTCATGTAAGAAAAGATGCACAAAAGCAGTGCTAGCAAAGAGCAAAAGTTTACTCAGACCAAGTAAATAAAAATATTTCAGCTAATTGAGGTTACAAGATATTTATTTAGACTTTGAAGTCATCACAATGTCACCATTTTAATTGTTGCAAAACCAGTTACTACTTACCAGAATAGATACTTTTAAAACTTTATAACTAAATATTTTCCTTATATTTGTATTTTTTTTGAGAAATTTGAGCTATGAAAATCAAGCTTTAGTTTAGAGAGGGGCACTTTATTTTTCTCTTTCTGCCTGAAGAGGGGGCTGTTCTCTTGATAGTCTTCATAGGTCCATCTCAGCATCATAGTGACTCAGAAGCAGTACAGTTGTAGGATCTGGCTAAGACTCCCGGGCTACCGAGGATGGACCACGTATCTACAGACCCAAGCCCTTTCTGAGCTTCAGAAATCTCTTCTCATGAAGTTTCCCAAGCCTTCAGTATGCATTAGAATGTCTGAGGGCCTCTCACTGCTTTGCCATCTTACCCTATCCTATACTTAGCTGAGTTTAGACTGTATTCCAGGACTAGCATAAGGCATCATGCCAGACCTGATGAGGTCTGTAGATTAATGCAAGCAATAACAGCTGCCTGGGACGTTATCCAACGCTCCATCAAACCTCAACAACTATTCTGGGATGGCCGTGTTGGCTGGGCCAGTCTATTGTAGCCAATCCTCCACCCCCCACCTGTGGTTAATCCCCCAGAGCCAATGATGAGCAGGCAACATCCGGGCTGGGTATGGAAAGGTGAGCAAACTATACTGCCAATTGCCAGTCCCGTTATTCTCCCCCCTTGGGCAAATTTGGTTTCCTGGAATTAATTATTCAACAGGAGATGACAGCCGGTGTGTAGCAGTGCTGCTGGAAGAGAGAATAAAGAGGCACATTGAACACAGCAGCTGTGCCTCCCAGACCCTGAAATTTAAGATCTTTATAAATGATCTGTTAAAACTATAGTGACGATAAGCTTATGAATCATGATCTATATTAATCAGGGCTGCTGATATGGAAAGATTAATTGAAACGTGCAGTTCTACACAAATGATAAAGTGGTAACAATTTAATATCAGACAAGAAGAGTGAAGAAATTACACTCCAAGCTTCATGCATCATTACTATGGATATTAATATTTTACCCAGCGCAACAGCATCGGGAATCATAATGAAAATCCATAAGTGGTGCACAGACATGATTAAATACAACAGTCTTTAGGAGCTGTTTGGTGGCGGCAGTTGGGCCATATTTCACTCCAAGGCTGGTGATTCTGGTGATAGAGTCTAGACGAGGGTGATTAAAAATGGCTCCTCCTAAAGCCTGTTAACCTTTTACTACTAAAATGAATTTCTTTGATTTTTAAATTATGTTGTTCTCTTTGCTCTTTTCAAAACCGAACTTGATCTCAAATCTTGACAGGATGCTGGGTCCTGGGTACAGTGACAGTCATGATGAGATTTCTCAGTTACAATCCTTTGCCTCAGGGGTGTGGTGTTAGCTTGGATGTGCAGAATTGTGGGTCATTGTCTACCTTGAACCAGGGCTGGATGAATTAAGTCAGGGTCCAAGGGAAGTTGCAAACGGAGCAGAAGTTGATACCACTTCCTCAGCCAGCCTTATCAGGATGGAGATGGAGAAGACGATTCTGATATACTGGTCTCATGACCCAGTTAATTCATTTACCAAGCAAACAAATATGTACACACACATGGGAGATGCAAATATACACTCCAGTGAGCGTATGCTCCAGGAGGAAGAGATGAGAAGTCTAATCAATGCAATGGCTTCCAAAAATTGAGGCAGAGAGAGTTGAGAAGGGCATCTTTGCCAGACTGTTTTTAACCCTGTGAAATCTCATTAGTCAAGAGTCTGTCTTGACCGCTTTTATCATCAGTTAAAACAAGGTCAGTGTGTATTTGCTGTAATGAGATTCATCATCATATCTGGGGCAATAAGAAATTCAATTCATCCCCTTGAGGACATTGAATCTTTCTGACATGTTCTAGCTGTTTAGGTCTCTGTAGCTGTGATTTTCAAAATTTAATATGCACCAATATAGACTGGGGAGGAAGGGTGTTATGGTTGGTTTTTGTCAACTTCACATGAACCTAGACATCCCTAGGAAGAGGCAATTGCAGCTGAGAGGTTGCCTCCATCAGATTGGCTGATGAGAATGTCTTTGGAACATTTTCTTGATTGCTAATTGATGTGGGAGGACCAAGCCCTGTGTAGACATTGCCACCCCTGGGCTGGTGGTCAGCTGCCTTCGCTCCCTGAACTCTTACGCATCTGCTCCATTTGGTGTGAGACCACATGATTGGCACAGATGCTCTTGGCGGTTTGTGGTCTGGGATTTCACGTGAAAGGACTACAAAGTTTACTGTTTCTGTTTCCCCACTTACTGAGTAACAACTTTATGCTGTTTGTTTTCCCAAATCTGAAAAGACATCTTACATGTTTTTTCCAATTGTAAATGTCTTAGAGTAGAAGGTTAAATGTTGTCACAAATACTACCTATGGGGCTAGAGAGATGGTTCAGCGGATAAGAGCACTGCTCCTGCAGAGTGCCAGAGTTTCATTACCAGCACCATTCACACAACTCACAATTGCCTGTAGCTCCAGCTCCTCTATCTTCCTTCCACCCTCTTTTCGGCCTCCTGGATATCACACCCCCAGGGAGGGTGCATGTTTGTGAGAGTGTGTGCAAGTGTGTGTGTGAGAGAGAGTTCGTGCACACATACATGCATGCTCATACAATTGCTGAGGTTGATGCCAGGAATCTTCTTCCATTAACCTTTTCACCTTATTCTTTGAATTGGTGTCTCTGTCATATTTAGAGTGTGGTAATGGGCTAGTGGTAGCCAGCTTGCTCTGGGATGCTCTCTCTTTGCTTTTGGATACTGGAATTTTTGATAACCACACCTATCTAGCATTTCTATAGTTTCTGGGGATCTGAATGCTGCTCCTTCTGCTTGTGCAACAAACAATTTAACTGCTGAGTTATTACCCTAACCCCAGTATCTTATAACAGATGGTTGTGAACCACCATGTGGTTGCTGTCAATTGAACTCAGGACCTCTGGAAGAACAGTCAGTGCTCTTAATCTCTGAGCCATCTCTCCAGCCCCCATTGACCAAAACAACTTTATTCATCAACGAATAAAAGCAACACATATACAGAAGGACATCCCGTGTCACCAATATTTTCTCTTATGAATAAAACACTTTCTCATTCAGATTGCAGGTTGCAGGTCATCTCATCCTGACTACTTAATTAAAGTCAACCTCTATCACAATTTACTCTGTAAGACATTCTATTACATCAATGTCATTACTTCCTGTATTATATATTTTCTTACATGTTTATTGTTTACCTCCCACTGAAATGAAGATTCCATGGGACATAAACCCTGTTTGATTTAGTTATTATGCTTGTTAGGGTTGAAATGGTGTGATAGATAATTGAAAACCACTGGGTAATTTTGATGGCTAGTTATGATTGTTAATTTGCCAGGAGCTAGAATCCTATGTAAGCTGGCTCTCTGGGCATGCCTGTAGAGGGATTATTTTGATTATACTACTGATGTAGGAAGACATGACTACTTCAGGTGACAGCCATTCCTCAGGGATAAAATCCTAAACATTATGCAGAGGAAATATAAACACTAGCAAGCATGCTTCTTGATTATGAATGAAGTGTGGCCAGTTCTGGCTGCTGTGACTTCCCCACCATGATCAATGTAACCTAGCATTGAAAGCCAAAATAAGGTCAGCAACAGGAAAATAAACACAGGCAACATTGAGTGGCAGGTAAATAAATATGGGGCGGTACATGAGAAAGACAAAAAATTCAGAATATATGCTTAGTGTGGGAAATCCTTCTGTGTATGTGTTACTTTTATTGGCTAATGAATAAAGCTAATTTGGCCAGTGACTTAGCAGAATAGGGCAAGATGGGAATTCTAAGCAGACAGAGAAAGAGAGAGCAGGCAGAGTCAAGGAGAAGTCATGGAGCCACTGCAGGAGAGAGACGCAGGACAGAACTTTGCCAGTAGGCCACAACCCTACATGACAATACATAGATTAATAGAAGAGGGTTAATTTAAGATATAAGAGCTAGCTAGCAATATACTTAAGCTATTGGTCAAATAGTATTGCAAATAATATGGTTTCTGTGTGGTTATTGCTGGGAAAACAAACGAGCAGCCTCCGCGAACAAATTGGTGCACCAATGTGTGCCAGCTAAATCCACTTAAAACCTGAGAGAGTTTGGGAATGAATTCTACACACACACACACACACACACACACACACACACAGTTTAATGCAGCTTCTTGCTCTGTTTGCTGGCAGCAAGCAGAGACGTGGCTCCTTAAAGAGGTTTCCTGATTCAGCTTTAGTGGCAAAAATTGTACAACTTCTTTAAAAATGGTGGCTTTCTGATTTACCAGCATGAATGATTCTGACTCTTTTGGGAGGTCTGGCTATGGAGCACTTAAATTGGGTTTGTGAGCAGAATGATACAACTTGGTTAATGGCAACATAGACTCACTATGTGCCTGAAAATGGGGCTGTGAGCATGGCTCTCGGAGGCAGCAAACATGCCTCTGCGATGTAGGACTGTGTAGAGCCAACAGGCAGGACTGCGGAGTTGGTCCTAGCCACACCTGATTAGCATTTAAAAAAGTGCTTCTGGTCAAAAAATAATTACAGATATGCAATAAGACAGATTCAGATGAAAAAGACCTCTAAATGAGTAACAGTGTTGGATAGATGTACGAGGCTTGAGAGAGAGCAGAAAGAGTATAGACAATAATAATATAAGAAAGTACAGACAGTCAAAGGTTAAAGGAGTAAATAAAATAATATAAATAATAAACTTGTAGAAAAAGTAATACAGTAAGAAAATAAGTCATGTAAAGATGGAATATGTACAAAGAATCTGGATTATGTATATTATTGAGTTTTCTTTAAAATTTTGACATTGAATGAGCTAAGTACAGAGAGACATTTCATTGTATGGGCTGCTAAATTAAACCAACATATATATTTTAAAGGTATCCTGACTTCAAAATTTGGGTCTAAGAATATGTTGCTTTGGAAAAGAGGTTCTACTTTTGTTTTCACAGAGGATGAAAACCTGTGGATTTCTTCTAGACTAATGTGGTTTGATCAAACAAGACCCCTTGAAACAATGGCCCAGATGGTCTAACATCCATGATGGCTTCAGGACTGCTGGCTAAGATGGACCTACCACATAGGATACCCCATGACAGACCTGATTAACATCACAGTCTGACAACAACATCCAAATTCCCTAAATGATTGTTTATAAGTGTTTGCTTACAATTAAGGCGGGATATGCTATAGATATGAATACTTTGCATTAGTATGGATCTTAGTCTATCAATACAAATATTAGGTCAATTTTGTTTTATGTATATTTATATGTTTATTTGTTATATGTATATTTCTACTCTTGATTGTTTGTACAGCTCATTTTAAAATGTAATATATAATTAAGAAATATAGGTTAATAGATAATCATCTAT
>LOEQ01007027.1:75589-87503 GCA_001685075.1 Bramus lutescens | reverse complement strand
TCAGTGGGTGGCCAGTGCCTGTCTCAAAATTGACCCTCTGATTCCTGGAACACTAGGAATTGCAGACCCTTGATCTCACTTCTCTGCCTTGCTCATGGGAACTGTGCCATCGTCTATACCTCCTTGCTCCCATTGGGATGATTTTTGGAGACCTGATCTCTCCTAATCAGCTATTGTTGCAGAACGACCAGCTATTGGCCACAAGCTGGAGGCCCAAGATTATCAAACATGTCCGGGTGACATTGTGGTGATGGGAAAGGATCAGGAGCTGTAAGCCCTAGGGAGTCGACTTGGATCCACCTCGAACAGCATTTTGCCAGGTCTAAGTGGCACCTGACAGTTCACAGAGCCTGGACAGTGAAGTGAAACAGCCAGATATTTCAGGACATGGTAGCACCCCAGCTTTCCCAGATCCCCCAAAGATTAATGACGCGCCCCCCCTCAACAGGAAGTAGTCTTGAGAACATGGTGTCCTCATCCCTGCCTCACCTGCTACCCATTTCTAACTCCTCACCTTTTTATAATAAATAAAAAAGGAGGAGTATTAGCATTTAGGCATCTGTACTGGCCTGTTGGGGTTCTGACAGGCTATGTCCTCAGCTGCACCCACTAAGAGCATCTCCTGTGCACATTCACTATATTATAAAAGGGCCCTGCCCACCTCCCATCCATCTCTCTCTCCCCTCCCTCCCTCCCTCCCTCCCTCTCCCTTCCTCTCTCTCCCTCTCTCTCTTTCTTTCTCTACTCTGCCTGTCTTTCCCTCCCTCCCTCTGTCCCTCCTCCTTCCCTCCCTACCTCTTTTTCTCTCTGCCTCTCTTCTGCTGTTCCTGTCCCCAGAGGCCAGTCTCCCCCTCCCCTCCCCTCTTTATATGTTCCCTTTCCCCTAATTAAAAAAAAATCTCCACCTGAGCTCTGTTGCATGGCATCTTTCTCACACTTTTTTTTTAATTGCAACAATAAGAACTCTTGAAGTTAGACTAAATGTATTTTGCATTTTACAAGTTTATGGGGGTCAGGCAGTGGAATGTGGTAGTTTGAATATAATTAGTCTCCATAAGCTCATAGGGAGTGGCACTATTAGGAGGTGTGGCCTTGTTGGAGGAAGTGTTTCATTATGGAGGTGGGCTTTGGGGTCTCATGTTCAAGCTACGCCTAGTTCAGTACACTTCCTGTTGCCTGTGGATCAAGATATAAGGAAGGCTCTCAGTGCCTGCACACCACCATGTCCTATCATGATGACAGTGGACTGAACCTATGAAAGTGAGCCACCCAAGTAAATGTTTCCTTTATAAGAGTTTCCACAGTCACGGTGTCCTCTCACAGATATATAAACCCTAAGACATGGATCTGTTTTAAGTTTTAATTCTTCTTACTTGATTTCAGTAAATTATACATGTCTAGAAATTTTTCATTTCTTCTACACTTTCTAGCTTGTTGGAACATAAGTTTTCAAAATATTCCCTTATGACCTTCTGGATTTTTCTGGAGTCTTTTGTAACTCCCTTTTCTCTAATTTCATTAATGTGGACCCTCTTTCTCTGCATTTGGCTAGTATGGCTAAGGATTGACCATCATAATACATTTTCAGAGAAACAACTTTTTGTCCTCTTAATTCACTATATTGTTTTATATGCCTCTATTTCATTAATTTCTGCTCTGAATTTTATTTCTTGCCATAGGCTGCACTTGAGTGTGACTTTTTTCAGTGCTTTGAGCTTATCATTAGGTTATTTATTTGTTATCTCCATAATTAAAAGTTAATATATGATGATGATGATGATGATAAGTGTGTGTGTATATGGTTTGTGTCTGTGAGGATGTCATGGCAGACATGTTGTTGTCAAAGAAGAAATCACAGAATTGGTTTTCTCTTTTTGCCTTTACATGGGTTTGGGGAAGGGATTTTGGGTCACGAATGTAGCACGGAAATCATCTTTACTTAGTCATTTCCCCATCTCCTGCACTGATTTTTTAATATAATCATTTATGACTATATATTTCCCCCACTAAGAATAGGACTGTCTCAGCTGTACCCCCAGAGGTTCTGGTATGGTATATTTTCATTTTTCTTTGACTCCAGAAATTTAAAGATTTCCTCTTTTGCTGAGTGTGGTGGCAGACCTCTTTAATCCCAGTACTTGTGAGGCAGACTTAGGTGGATCTTGGTTTTGTACTGAGGCTTGCTTTGTGGCCTATACTGTGAACAACCTTACGGGACATTCCACGTTCCCCTGAGAAGAACATATATTCCCTCTCTGTTAGGTAGAAAATTCTCTGATATTTGTTAATTTTTATTGATCTATGATGCAATTTAGGTGTTTCTCTGCTGACTTTTGATTCAAAACTCATCTACCTTTGTTATGGTTTCTATTCCTGTGAAGAGACACTATGACCATGGCATCTCTGATAAAGGAAAACATTTTATTGGGATGGCTTACAGTTTCAGAGGTTTAGTCTATTATCATCATGGCAGGTCATGTAAATGTGCAGGCAGACATCATGCTGTAGAAGAGGCTGAGAGTTCTATATCTTGATCTGCAGGCAACAGGAAGTGAATTGTATCCACACTGGGCACAGCTTAAGCAAAATAGGCCTCAAAGCCCACGCCCACAATGACACACTTCCTCCAACAAGGCCGCACCTCTTAATAGTGCTACTCCCTTTAGGGGCCATTTTCTTTCAAATCACCATACCGTCCATATGTGAGAGTGGAGTGTCTACCACTATTATTGTATCCAGATCTACGTAGTTTCTAATGTCTTCTAGCAATTGTTTTATAAAATTGGAGGCCCTAAGATTTAGTACATAAATAAATATTTACTATTTACATCATCTTGAAGAGTCATTCATTTTATCAATATGCAGTGGCCCTTATGTCTTCTGATTAGTTTTTTAAAAATATCCAGCTGGTCTTTTTATTCCTGGAGACACCTACATCCTCAGAGCTTCTCTGTGTTTAATCTGAGGTGTAATAAAGGAAAAGTCATCTTTCCACTCCAAATCATGGAGGTATTTTGTAGGAAGACATTACATTTCACCACACAAAGTGTCTGATGAGAAGTAGGATGCTTGCTGAGAAGAGAGCATAGAAATTCCTGGCAGATCCTGAGTTCAGAATCTTGAAGAGATATAAAAGCAGCTATGTTCAGTGAAATATTCACCCTGTGTAATAAGGCTCCTCACATGATCTAACACTGACACAGCCTTTTTGGTTTAGTCCTTCTCGTGATACTTAAAATATTTCATTTTCCATGTGTTTTAATAGATAATTGTGTGGGGCATAAAAATCTTGGTTGACAAGTATTTACTTTCAAGGTTTTCAATATATCATTCCATGTTTCCTAGCTTTTAGGTTTAATGCCAACAAACCTGGTATTTTGGCCTCTGAATATTGACACGTTTCCTTTATAGCTTTTACCTATGAAATTTTTTAAAAATTTTCTTTATGTATATGGATGTTTTGCCTGCATGTTTGTCTATGTGTCATGTGTGTTCCTGGTGCCCAACGAGGCCAGAAGAGGGTGTTGGATCCCTTAAGAATAGCGTAACAAGGGTTGGCATGCTGGTGCACACCTTTCAACAGAAGCAGAAGGATCTCTGAGTTCAAGACCAGTCTGGTCTACAGAGCACGTTCCAGGACAGACAGGGCTACAGAGAGAAACACTATCTCAAAGCACTCCCCCAAACAGAAGAAAGAATGGAATTACAGATGTTTGTGAACTGTTAGGTGGCTGCCAGGAATTGAATCCATATTTTATGGAAGAGCACTCAGCCATTTCTCCAGCCCTTTTTTTGTGACGTTATTTTTGTCTTTTAAAAGTTTATTTTTATGTATGTGTTACCTGGCAGTTTTCAAATGGAATGCATAGACCTGTATATGACATTCAACTTGAAGGAAAATATTATCATGTCTCTATACCACACTTTTCCGAGGTCTTATATTCCCGAAGACAAATATCCCTTGCTTCACAATAACACTTAATTTCTGCATCACATTTTGGCAGCACCTGCATTTTTGAGGAACTATTTTCAAGAATGAAGCACTCTAAGAGTAAAATTGAGAGCCAAGGTAGATACCTTGAGAACTCCCTGAGAATGGCAACTACCTCCATTGAACCCATATCAATGGATTAGTTTCTCAACCCCTTCCACTGAACCTGATATTGATAGATTAGTTTTTCAACTACAAAGTCAAATAGCTCACTTGTTTTGTGCCCTCTTCTCTCTGATCTTTTTAATAAAAAATTTTTTAAAAATCAATGAATTGTTTTATTTAGAGACACTTATTTTCTTTATTAACAATCACAAACTTAGCAGGGCATAGTGGTATGGCATGGTGCATGGCTTTAATCTCAGCATTTGTGAGGCAGAGGTAGATGGATGTCTGGGTTCAAGGCCAGCCTGGTCTACAAAGTGAGTTTCAGAACAGCCAAGGCTACACAGAGAAATCCTGTCTCAAAAACAAAACAAAACAACAGCAACAACAACAAAATAATCACAAACTTGGAAGCTGCCTAACAAGTTTAAAATTGTTCAAAATGGGTGCTGTTAATTGAGACTATCATGTGACTATTTGTTTATCTTTGTGAATCACAAAACTATACCTAGCTCTTACCTTGCCCAGTCAGCTTCAGGTAGCACTCCTGCTTAATGTATGGCCTAAGACAAATCTCCATCAACTGTGTCTCAGAGAAGAAGACAAAATGTTGAAACTGCTCAACCTGGGAGTGTACTCAGGCATAGGAGAACACTGCTAGAATTTGGAATTCTCATAAAAGGAAATCACATTTCCTTGTAAAGCATGGAAGAAAAAGCCACCTACCCACCCAGAATAATATGTGATTACATAACTGTAGCTACATAAATGACATGGTCCATAACAATTTCTCAGCTATCAGCAAGTTACATGGATAATGAGTGTCTCATAAGATTATATCACCTGAGATAGGTGTGGATGCATATGCCTTTATTCCCAGCCTGCCTCTGCCTCCTAAATGCTCGGTTTAAAGGCATGCAAGACTATGTTGGGCTCTTTTTTCTATTTGTATACATGTTAACTTTTTACACTTTTCTGTATGTCTGAAATCATGTCAAAATAAAATGGGACAAACTGGAGTGAAAAGTGGAATATAAGCTCACATTTGACTACATGGAAGATTTCTTAATACCTAATATACAGCTAGACTCATAGTTAGATACTTAAGGTGATGGGTAGGGCATTTTGATAGTAGGATCAAGGTAAGAAAGCTATTGACTCACTGTCAAGGTAGACAGAAGATTTTGGGGGGAAAGGGTACATAATAGTTGAAAGCCAGGCAGTGGTCTCATATGCCTTTAATCCCAGCATTTGGGAGGCAGAGGGTCCGCCTAGAGACACTCAAGGAGGCCAGCCTGGTCTACAAGAACTAGTTCCAGAACAGGCTCCAAAAGCTTCAGAGAAACCCTGTCTCGAAAAAAAAAAGTAGCAAAATAAAATAAAGCCATTTCCCTGCAAGTAATCTTAACTAAACTCATTAGCTCACAAAACAAACAAACAAATGAACAAAAAAGGAAAAAGGAAAGGAAGAGAGAAAGGAAGGAAGGAAGGAAGGAAGGAAGGAAGGAAGGAAGGAAGGAAGGAAGGAAGGAAGGTCCATGAAAGTAGAAATGGGGAAATATGAAGAGGAAGGGAAAGAACAGAATGGGAAGGGAACGCAAGAGGGTAATGAATAATTAAAATGCATTACATATATGCACAAATATGTCATCATGAAAACCATTAATATATATTTAATGAATGTATGTTAATTATGTTAATAAAAAACTTTTAAAAAATAGGTTGGGCAGTGTTTGGAGAAGAAATTCAGTGGTATGGATAAGTCCCCCAGGATTCAGCCAATGATTATATATTAAAGGCAGTAAAACCTTTAAGATGTAGGGCTCTGTCTTCAGGTTACTGAGGGATTTCCTTGAAGTATGGTGGAATCACAGGTTCTTTCTCATCTTTTCTGCTTCATGACCCTGGGCTGAGTGGTTTGGCTCTGCCATAATCTCCCAACATGATACACCTTTAGCTATCAAAGAAATGGGGTCAACTAATCATAAACCCTTTAAACTGTGTACTAAAATAAACACCTTATTTTTATTGTACATGAGATTAAACTAAAGTCCCAATCATGCTGAGCAAGCATTCTGACAATATGTATATTCTGTGCTCTCTTTTTTAACATTAAAACATTTTTATGTCCCCAAGAGCCAGAGACTATCTAACAGAAGCCCCAACACCAGTCAAGAGAAGCCCTCTTTTTTGAGATGTTGGTCAGGGTTTCCCAAGAGACCCCCCCAAGCATCATAGGTGATTGCTATTGCCTTTGGTTGCCCCCAGAGGTGGAAGGTTAAGTCCTTATTGTCAAAGACACCATGCACTTAAGACACATGGCCCAGAGGTCCCTGAGCTAGAACTGACCTGAATGCCCCCTCCATGAGGACTAGCTTCATGGACCAGAAAGTACCATGCAGGGTTTTAAAGGAGGGAAGCAAACAATAGTCCTACCCAGCTTGACATTTGGGAGCCACAATAACAACCATCATGGTATACTGACCCTATGGTAACCAACAACTCACTAATTGGACAAGAAACAGAAATAATATCATGCCTGGAACTGGAAAGTCAACTACCCCAACTATCCTAACTACTCCAGCTACCCATAGCTAGTGAATGCATGGATCTTGGAGGAGAATCTACAACCACCACTTTACTAAGTCAGCACAATTACCAATTACATTCTAAATATTTGTCCTTATACCCACAGATAAGTATATTCCTTACCCTTCATCAAGTAAACTTCTCTGCAACAGTGACCATTACAGAAAACTACAGCCAATCGAAATGCAGAATTGTGAAGTCTAGTCCCAACTGATACACCTACAACTCAACTTCTGCACCTAAGGCTCTGGGATCATTGCAAAAGAAGGAGCAGAAAGATCATGAATAGGGAATTTGCTGTGAGATTGTATCTCCTATAAATGCCAGAAGCTACAACCATAAAATCTACAACATGGCTGCCTAAACAGGAGGTGAACAAAGATGACACCAATAGACATGCACATGTGTCTGGGTGAGGAGGGAGCTAATGAGGCCTCAATCCTCTACAAAGTGCTATAGGCAACTAAGGAATTCTGAGAGCATAAGAAATAGTTTTAGCCTGGGAATAGCACTCCAATTGACTATTCAGTACTGTCTTAGTTAGGATTTCTAGTGCTGTGGAGAGACGCCATGACCACAGCAACTCTTTTTGTTGGTGTTTTGTTTTTTGTTTGCTTTGCTTTTCCATGGCTGTTCTGGAACTCACTTTGTAGACCAGGCTGGCCTTGAACTCACAGAAATCTGCCTGCCTACCTGAGTGCTGTGCTGGGATTAAAGGCATGCATGCACCACCACTGCCCAGCTGACCACAGCAACTCTTATAAAGGAATACATTTAATTGGGGGTGGCTTACATTTTAGAGGTTTAGTACATTAACATGACGGTGTGGCATGGAGGCATACAGGCGGACATGTTGCTGGAAAAGGAGCTGAGAGTACTATCCCAACCTACAGGCTACAGGAAATGAACTGAGACACTGGGAGTGGCTTTATCATATAAGAGACCTCAAAGTCTGCCTCCACAGTGACACACTCCCTCCACAAGACCATAACTACTCTAACAAAGCCACACCTCCTAGCTGTGCCACTCCCTATGAACTTATGGGGACCAATTACATTCAAACTACAACAAACACTAAATGATTAGCCTTGAAAACATACATATGTGTGTGTGTGTTTTACAAGTAACATTATATAAACTAAACAGGTTGTATTTATAAATATATATACACAAATATGCACAAATAGGTATGTAATAACAATTAAGAAAAAAGAAGTCATAAATTTGAAAGACAGCA
This sequence comes from Bramus lutescens, assembly GCA_001685075.1. Lineage (NCBI taxonomy): Eukaryota > Metazoa > Chordata > Mammalia > Rodentia > Cricetidae > Bramus > Bramus lutescens. The sequence continues at coordinate 79,581 of LOEQ01007027.1, read as the reverse complement.
AGAGGTATGTGTATGTGGAGGTTGGAGGGAGGAAAGGGAATGAGGAAACAATGTAGTTAAATTGCTATTCTTGTATGTCTGTATAATGAGTAGGCACATGGATGCTAGGGCATGCTTGTGGAAGCCAGCGGACAACTTTGTGGAGTCCGCCCTCATGTCTGTGATCACACAGCACACTTGTACCACAAGCATTTTACCTGCTGAATCATCTTGCCAACCTTTTTTCTTTTTTGATGTGTATGTGGGATCTCAGCTCTGTAGCCCAGGCTGGCCTAGAACTTACTGTGTACCCTGTCTCAAAAACAAACAAACCTACCCTAGGATAACACCTCTGGGGTAGGGATGGGGTATTTAGAAGTGTTGAGTAGAGTCAAAGTGCTATCATATATGTGAATAAATGAGAAGAGACAGCTCAACATAGAAGGAAGGCTCGAGGAATGTTGGGGTCAGCCTGTGTAGAGATTGTGCTTCCTGACAACTCATCAGAAAATGTTACTCGAGTGCTAAGTATCAACTGAGAGTGGAACTGAGGAATTGGTGTTTGGTTTGAGTGTGCTCCTTCAAAAGCACGTGCTTGAACCTAGTCCCTAGTGCAACAGTATTTGTAGATCGGGGCTGCATCCTGATGAATGGCTAATTCCCAGTTACTTAAATATTTTTAATTAAACATTCTTTTGTATTTGTTTATTTTATTTTATGTATATGAGTGTTGTGCCTGCATGTGTGTGTACCACATATGTATCTGGTAGTCTGGGAGGTCAGAAAAGGGTGTCATATCCCTTGGAACCTGAATGACAGATGGTTATAAGCTACTGTGGGTGCTGGGACTGAACTCAGGTCCTCTGGAAGAGCAGCACATGCTCTTAAGTATTGAGCTATCTCTCTAGTCCCAGTTCAATACCATGTCTTGTATGTTCTTACTTGCCTTTCTGATTCTGCTTTGTAAGAAGACCTTTTTAATTGTGAAGCCTGTGTCTTAGACTGCTCAGTCTGCAAAATAAGAAATAAACGTTTAAAAAATTACTAAATGTTGGTCAGGCATGGTGGTACATGCCTTTAGTTCTAGCATTTGGGAGGCAGAGGTAAGAGGATCTCTATGATCTATAAAAACCCTAGGACAGCCAGAACAATATATAGGCCCTGTCTCAAAAAATAAACAAAAAGGGCTAAGTTATGATGTTTTGTCATAGCAGAAGATGAACTAACACAACTGGATGATATCAGACTCTTGAAGGTAGGGAAAGAAAAGTGAAAAAGACTAAATGGACCTGGCATTTGGAAGTTTAGTGAGAGGAGAGATGAATTCTGAAAATAAACTTGATGCATTTCTTTGATTAAAATCTAAGGGAAATTTGTCCTTGACACTCAGAGAATGTGGGTATTGAGCCAGGAGTGCTGATGCTGAGTTTCAATCACAGCAGGCAGAGACAGACAGATAGACCTCTGTGAGACTGAGGTCACAGTGAGATCCTGTCTCAAAACACCAAAAACAAACATAACTACAAATTAAGTTTTATGAAAATAGCCTTATGAAATACATGTGGTTATGGAAAAGTCATATATATGTATATATATGTATATATATAAACACACACACATATATATATATGACATAAATTGTAAGATGGGTACAGTGGCACACCTGTAGTCTCAGTCTTTGGAAGGTGGAGGCAGAAATATCAGGTCATCTTCAATGGCATAGGAAGTTTGAGGCTATTTTGGGATATAGGCAACCTGGTGTGGGAATTCCTTCTGTATGTGTTGCTTTGGCTTGTGATAGGACAGAATAGAGCTAGGCAGGAAAACTAAATTGAATGTTGTGAGAAAGTAGGCAGAGTCAGTGAGAGGCCAGGTATCCACCAGAGGAGAAAGACACAAGCTGGTGGCTGGAACCTTGCTAGTAAGCCATGATCCTCAGAGTCAAATATAAAATAATAGAAATGGGTTAATTTAAGATATAAGAGCTAGCTAAAAATATGCTTAAGCTTTTGGCCAAACAGTATTGCAAATAATATAGTTTCTGAGTGATTATTTCAGGTCTAGGTAGCTGGGAATCAACAAGCAGCTTCTGCCAACAGCAACTCTTTCTCAAAAAAAAAAATCCCCAAATTCAACAAACTGAAACATTTTCATTGACTAAACTAGGAAAGGGAAAAGATTATACAACGCTAAAAGCAATTAATAGCACAGTTCATTTTTGATAATATTCCCCTACCACACCCAATAATAAAGATTGTACACAGGGCCCCTCCTACATGCTATATAAGCACTCTATCATGGAGCCACATCCAAACCCATTTTTAGTTATTTTAAGACAGAATCTCACTAAATGACCCAGTCTGGCTCCAAATTTATGACCCTCTCACCTTAGTCAATCTGAAGTGGCTGGGATTATAAGCATGCACCACCATGCCCACCTGTATATAAAATATTGTTTGTTTTTGAAACAAGGTCTTACTAGGTAGCCCAAGCTGGTTTGACGCTCACTATGTAGCAAAGGCTAGCCCTGCATGGAAGTCATTCTGCCTCAGCCTTTTGTCCCCATGTTCCACTTGATATTAACTTTTGGTAGTTCTCACTTCTTCACTACAAAACATGTATAAAGAAGTGGCCGTCAGCCAGATAACCTGAGGTGGAGAACTTTTCTCTGATCCTTCTCGTCACTGCCTTCTGATCAGGTCTTGGCCTTTTTTCCCCTCTGTAAAAATACAAATATCTATGTTATTGTATTACTTTGTCAATTGTGGGACTTATGTGAATTTTGAAAAATTAACTGGAAATGGATATATTTGGAGTGTTCTTGATGAGGCTAATGCTACCACATTTTTGTGGGTTTTTTTAAGCTCCCCATTAATTTTATCTACAAGAGACATAATTATTTGTTTGAAGGATCTTCCAAAGAGGAAATACTCATTTTCTCAGGCTCATCATCTCTGCATAAGATCCTTGTCTTTATAAAAAGATTTTATATGTATGGATGTTCTGTCTGCATGTAGTTCTGTGAATTACGTGTGTACCTGGTGTCCACAGAGGCTGAAGGGGGAACTGGACACCAGGGCCTGGAGTTATGGATGGTTATGAGACACTGTTTGAGTGCTGGGAATTGAAGCTGGGTCCTTTGGAAAAACCGCAATGCTCTCGATTGTTGAGCCATCCCTCCAGTCCTTGGTTATCATTTTAAATGAACATGTATTATTTTTTTTCTTTCCTTCTTTTTCTTAGGCAGGGGTTGGTCTTGAACTCCTGATTCTTCTCCCTCCTCCTAAGTGCTGAGACTGTATGCATTACCACCACATCCAGCAAAGATTTTTTTTTAATGAAAAAAGTTATTCCAGGTTATAAACAGAAGAATGAACTGCTGTGGGAGACAACTGCAGCAGTCTAGGGGAGCAGCCTTGAATCTGAAGCATGGTGTCTGGCGCTTCAGACATGGGAGCTATAGTACTGTGGGAGCTGCTGTCCCTACTGTTACTACAACTAAGACATAATCAATGGCCAATGCTTCAGGGCTTGTACGGAGAGAGAAACTACAAGTTTAGAGCAGCTCTATTGCTTTGCTCAATCTGGCTAGAATCAAATTGTTTATAATGAAACCAAGGATCACAGAGGCAACAGCCAGAAGGCACAACGGTTACAGAAATTTCCATGACTCATTCCCAAGACTGACATACACAGCCACACCCCACATACACACGCCCTTTTACTGAATCTTGAAAAAGATTCAGGCTTCTATTCCCGATGGTTCATAGGTAGCACATTTGACTTATATTCTAGCAACCCCATACATGACACACTTTTATCATTCCACAGCTCCAAGGAACTGGGGAAATTTATTATTCTTGTTATATTGTGGTCCCAGCATGGAAGCTGGGTTGGGTTTTTTTTGTTTTTCTTTTGTTTTTGTTTTTGTTTTTTGTTTTATCGAGACAGGGTTTCTGTCTGTAACTTTGGAGCCTGTCCTGGAACTAGCTCTTGTAGACCAGGCTGGCCTC
>LOEQ01007027.1:45053-58940 GCA_001685075.1 Bramus lutescens | reverse complement strand
CATTTTATTAAAATACATGATTGACAGAATACAGACAATTCTCCCGCACCAACTTTTGATCTTCTTGTTATAGGCATGCACCCCCATACCCAGTTTATGCAGTGCTGGGGATTAAACAAAGGGATTTTTGTGCCCTTTAAGTGTATATTCTACCAACTGCCACATCCCTAACCTGTGTTTAACTTCCTGAAAACACAGTCTTTCTCAAGTAGAGTAAGCAGAAAGCCACTGATGATTTCTAGATGCACTAAAATGAGGATTGGTAATGGGGAGGTCAGTGGTAGAGCTCTTGGATGCACAGGCTCTGGGTCTAATGTCCAGCACTCACGAAGCTGCAGGCAGGGTGATGACAACAGTGACAACAGAAAAGAAATAATTACAGGATCCTTTGGAGTCACAATGATTTTTGTTTGGTTGGTTGGTTTTAGTTTTCAAGACAAGGTTTTTCTGTGTAACAGTCCTGGCTGTCCCTCAAACTCAGATCTACCTGCCTCTGCTTCCCACATGCTGGGATTAAAGATATATACCTGAAGTGGTAGTAAATGACATGTAGTCCTCAAACTATGGCCGTATGTTGAATTCTGCTGTTTGTTTTCTTTTCCTCTTCAAATAAAGTTTGTTATAATAGCCACATCTGTTTATTTCTTTCCTGTGACTTCTTTCAGTCTTTACTTTCATGTCTATCGCAGGAAAGTGTTGTCAGCCTCTGATATATTAACTCTACTTTAAATAACAACCTTTTGGTAGAGGTGGCAATATATATATAAGTGTGTGTGTTGTTCCCTTTTACACTTGATCTTAGCCAAAAGGCTGAGAAGCTATGCGTTGTTCTCTTTGTAAAATAGTATTCTGCAACAGGGGTGTGTGTGTGTGTGTGTGTGTGTGTGTGTGTGTGTGTACTTTGTACTGTTTCACATAGCAGTCTTTTACGACTATTAGTTGTGTCACTCATAATTTATAAAAAGAAAGAAATTTATGTGCCTATTTGAATGCTGTGGCCTGCATGAGTGTCAGAGGACAGCTGTCTGGAGTTGCTTTCTTTTTTTGTTTTTGTTTTTTAGAGACAGGGTTTTGCTGTAGTTTTAGAGCCTGTCCTGGAACTAGCTCTTGTAGACCAGGCTGGCCTTGAACTCAGAGAAATCCACCTGCCTCTGCCTCCCGAGTAAAGGTAAAGGCGTGTGCCACCACTGCCTGGCTTTGGAGTTGCTTTTTATCATGCTATTTTGAGGCAGGGCCTCTTGTTTATTATTTCTCTGTTGTGCTCTTAAATTTCCAGCCACTTCTTCTCCCATTTGACTGTAGAGTGCTGAGTCTGGGAATTCAGATGAATAGTTTTAGTGAACCACTAAATCTATAAGGATTCTGAGGATCGATGCAGGCTCTCAGGGCTTTGCGGCAAGCACTTTTAACAGCTAAGCCAGCTTCTCGTCCCCTCCCCCTTTTTTAATTAACTAAATCCTATACATTTTAGGACATAAGGGCTGAAGAGGTGACTCATCATTTAAGATGATATGTACAGCTGTTTCAGAGCAAATTGAGTTCAATTCTCAGCCCTAATGTCAGGCAGCTCAAAAGTGCCTATAACTCCAGCTCCAGGGGAATTGACATCTGACTTATGTTGGTACCTCTACTAATGGGCATATAGAGACACATCATACATATAATTTAAAAATTTAGAGCATGTTATTAATAGATTCTTTGAACAATTTTAGTTTCTTTTTTGAATGACTGTTTCTAGAAGCAAAGCATTTTGTAACTAATGGATTTTAGAATTTTGCCTTGGAAATGATAATTGCTAGTTATTTTGACTAGATTTCAAAACTATGTTTTTATAGGAGGAAGAGGAATTAAGCCTTTCCTAGAACGCTTTGGAGAACGTTGTCAAGAACACAGCAAAGAAAGTCCAAGTTACAGAGCATCCCATAGAACCCCCAATATCACTCCAAACACAAAGGCCATCCAGGAAAGGTTATTCAAGCAAAACGCATGTTCTTCTACTACCCATGTAGCACAGCAGCTCAAACAGGTAAAGTTTTCTGCATTAATTCTTATTATGTGACCTCAGCATGGAACCTAAGAAATAAATGAGTCTCTTTAAAAAAAAAAAAGTGCTTATTTTAAGTGTCAGAGTGTTTTGCCTGCATGTATGTGTGTGCACCACATACATGTAGTACCTGCAGAGGCCAGAAGAGGTCATCAGATTCCCCTGGAACTGGGATGGTTGCAAGCCTCCTTTGAGTTACTGGAACTGAACCTGGGCCCTCTGTAAAAGCAGCCAGTGCTCTTACCCACTGAACCATCTTTCCAGCCCAAATATGGGTCTTTTTGACTGAGCTAGAGAGAATCCTTTTGAGGACATGCTCTAGTTATAAGACACATCTCGTTCTGTAGCCTAGGCTACCTTGGAATTCACTAGGCAGCCCAGGCTAGCCCTATGTTCTTGGTAGTCCTTCTATCTCAGCTTTCCATGTGCTGGGATTATAGGTTTGATCACTATTCCTGACTTTAATAAGCAACACTTTGGCTCACTATACCCTTTAGTGCAAATTGGACATGAAATAATTATCATTATTAACTTAACTCCTTTCCATCATTGCTAAAATATTCCTAAGTCACAGAAAACGAAACACAACTATTCAAACACATTTTGCTTTTTTATACCAAGGCACCACCTCCTTTCTCCCTCCCATTTAGACAAAACTTCTAGCAACTGCCTACACTGGCTCTGCTCTCTTCCTCCTGCCAGCCCTGTTATGAGTCTTTATATTTTATAACTGAGTACAATTTTTTTTTTTTGAGACAGGGTTTCTTTATGTAGTCTTGGCTGTCCTGGAACTCGGTCTGTAAACCAGGCTGGACTTGAACCCACAGAGATCCATCTGCCTCTATCTCCCAAGTGCCACCATCGCCAGCAAGAAAAATGAATTTTTTAACTCTTTCCTTTGATAAGCCCTTATGAAGTTCTAGCTGATCTCAAACTAGCTCTATAACTGAGGATCATCTTGAGCAGCTCCTGCTGCCTCCACCTCCCAAGTGCTCGGACTACAGTTGTATGCTACCTTGTTTTTAAGAAATGTTTTACTAGTATTTGGATATTCTTAAATGCTGTTGGTTCTTGTGTAAAATACTGCCTTATCTAATGGGTTTAGGAACGTGAAAAAGAACTAGCATGTCTTCGTGGTCGATTTGACAAGGGCAATTTATGGAGTGCAGAAAAGGATGAAAAGTCAAGAAGCAAACAGCTAGAAACCCAAAAGGTAATGTGAACAAGAAATATAAAAGTCCCTGATATACTAAAGTAATAATAGTTTATAATTTTTTGAATTTGATAGGATGGTCTCTCAATCTAGCTTAGACTGTTACAAATTAAGTAATCCTCTTATTTCAGCCTCCCAAGTTCTTGGATTATAGGTGTGAGTCGCCATGCCCAGCTTCATAAAATCGATTTTAAACACATTCTTTCCAATGATGTTACTCTTTCCCTTTCCTGGTGCTTAGGTGTGAATAACTCTTTATCTTGTGGTTTCCATTTCCATCCCGCTCTACAGCTTTCTCACTGACCTCACAGTCAGTCTTAGTGCTCTACTTAGATGCTGGTTTTAAATACTTCTTAGAATCTACCATTCTCCTCGGTAACTATTTAACTTTTTACTCTTCTAGTTTGTTTCTCTATTGTGATAAAGCTCTGACTAAACACAGCTTGGGGAAGAAAGGGTTTATTTGGGCTTATATCTTATAGTCCATTATGAAGAAAAGTCTGGGCAGAAATTGGAAGTAGGAACTCAAGCAGAGAACATGGAGGAAGGCTACTTACTGGCATGCTCTTCATGACTTGCTCAACCTGCTTTCTTGTATAACCTGCCCAGGGATGACACCACCCATAGTTGGGTAGACACTTTCACATTGGTTATTAATCAAGAAAATGCCTCACAGACTTGCCTGTCAGCCAGTCTTCCAAGATGACCCTGATTTGTGTCAAGTTGACCAGAAACTACCCAGCACATCCACAGATGATGCTTTTAGTGTCTGCAACCTTTTCTGCTTCCATATGCCTCTTAATTGTTTCTTTGTTCTAGTTAGTCTTCAATAAGTCCCTCCTTAAACAAACGCAGTCACACTTGGATATATAGATCCAGTTAATATTTCCTAATCTATTACCAATCTTTCTGCCTGTCAGCCAGTGTGATAGTCACTACCATAGATTTATTTTTCTTGTTCCTATTTTCTTTTCTCTTCCCTCTCCTTTTCTCAAGTTCATCCATGATTTTCTTTGATTGGTTTCAGATATTTAACTAGACTTCTTAGCAACGTTTGGCATTGGTACCATAGTACCAGATTCCGAACAGTTTTCTCCTGTCCCTGGAGTCAAGAATCTTTATGTTGTACTAAATAATTCCTTGTAAGCCTATGAGATAGCAGCATTTATGCATATGGCCAAACTTATGAACATGATACTAACAGGAGTTCAGAACTTTCCTTCCCCAGAAACCCATTTGTTTATCACAAAAGGAGTAGGCAAAATCATGGGTGGAAAATACAGGAGTGTCATAAAAGTCCAGGGAGACAAACTTTTTTGAGAAGGAAGGAATAGTGAGGGTTTAAATGAGTCTGCTGAGATTTGTCTGTTGGTGTTTGTGCATGCTGAGGTTTCAAGTATGAAGTCTGCTGTGATGTGTAAGGTGAAGAATGCAGGCATGAGGAGGGCTGGCAGGGGGAAGAGAGCAGAGCCAGTGTAGGCAGTTGCTAAAAGTTTTGTCTAAATGGGAGGGAAAAAGGAGGTGGTGCCTTGGTATAAAAAAGCAAAGTGTGTTTGAATTGTTGTGTTTTCTGTGACTTAGGAATATTTTAGCATTGATAGAAAGGAGTTAAGTTAATAAGTTACGGTGAAGGGAAAGGAGCTGATAGTTGTAGGATGAGGGGAGGGAACTGTTTGTGAGAAAAGCAAGGTGGAAACTGCTGGCACTGATGTCTGGCGCGCTGTTGGCCAGGTCTGAGGGTTTGTTAGTGGCTGTTGTGTTTATTTCTAGGAAAGGGAGGTGCTCACTTCTCTGCCTTTGACTAGAGCATAGCAGGGGAAATACTTGAAGGAAGAGAGGCTGACTGAGAATCAGAAGGGACCAAGATAGTAGAGTTGAGACTTGGATAGCCATGTGTCAGGGAGTTTTCTGTTGAGACTCAGGTGGCCATGTGTCAGGGACTTTTCTGCTGCCATGATAAACACCATCACAAAAGCCACTTAGGGAAGAAAGAGTTTGTTTTAGCATAGGGTTCCAGAGGATAGCATCAACAATGATGGGAAATGATGGCAACAATCAATGAAGCATAGAGGCAGTAGCCGGCTGGCCATCCTTTCATCCACAAACAGGAAACAGAACAGGAAGTAGGGTAAGGCTATAAACCATCAAAACCCATTCCCGTGACGTACTTACCTCCAGCAAGACTCCATATCCAAAAGGTTCCAAAACCTCCCCAAATAACACCTCCAGCTGGGAGCCACATGTTCAAATACATGAACTGTGGGGGACATTTTTTATTCAAACCACCAGAACTGTAAGACCATACATGTGTACTATAACAAAATTGTACAGGAATAGCCAAAGAGTCTAGGTGTTGATTTGAAGAATTTTGGTCAGTCCTGGGTTAGGGTTTTCCCAAACAAGAGGTCTGGAAGATTGGTGATATGAACCCTTTGATGTCATTTGGTGAGGAAGTGGTTGCAGTGAAGAGTTCTGAGGTTGAGGTCCACCCTGGGTGGTGGTGAGGGGATAAGAAAGTAAGTAGAATCAAGGAAGAAGAGCATCAGCTGACCAGAGGAGAGAGAGAGTGTTGCGGGGATTGGAGGCACAGTCAGGATAGGTGTATGGAGAAGCACAAACCATTTTCAGGGGAGGCCAAATTGGAGTGTTGGCGAAGGGTTTTGGAGCTGACATTTTAATAAAGCTAAGAGGTTGCTTGGATAGCCCTGGTGGCCCCTTGTTGATGCAGGCCTTAAACTAGAGAAGCACTTGTGAGTCCAGAGAAGACTCTGTTAATGATGCTAAGAAACTCCAGGTTGTTGCTGGTGGGGCCTGTGGTCATGGAATGCACTAAATTCTGGGGGCTAATCTTGGAGTAATAGCTTTGAACGAGGGTTAATAAGACACTGCAGAGGTACGGTTCTCGTGTTGTCAGCCTCAGGTGAGAAGTCTGTTGTAGGTGTTTTATTGTTTTCCATCCTTTCCACAGTCATTGACTCACTGTGTAGACCAGGCCGGCCTGGAACTGGCAGTGCTTTTTTTGTATCTGCCACCGGAGTGCTGGGGTTATAGATGTGTGCCACCATGCCTAGCCATCATAAACTGTCTCCACTGCGGGGTGAGAACAGCTTATGGAGTACACTACAAGTTAGCAGTGGGTTGGGCAGTAACTAAGCCTATCCATCAGAAAGTCCAATGTTGAGACAGTAAAACAATGCATGCTTTTCTTCTTTTCTTGCTTATTTTTGGATCTGTTTTTATCCTTGTTTTGTTTTGTTTTGGAATTTTATACTTTGAGTAAATTATAACTAAATAGAATCTTCATGTCAGAACTGTCTCAATAGAGAAAAAGACAGGGGAAATTGTTTTTGTGTTACCTTCACTTTAGTTGGCTTTTGTATGACTGACATCTGTTGTGAATTTTCATTCTTTCTCACTTCCTAGTCTTGTAAAATATTTTAAATAATGGAAGTCTTACACCCGGGAAGTTATTAACACTGGCCTGGGCCCTTTTAATAATATATTATTTCTTTTATACTCAAAAACATATAGAATGTTACTTAATAATAGTTCTATTTCATTTAATAAACTAAGATTTATAATTCTGAGAAATAGAATTTACCTCTCCGTTTGCCTTTTGCAGGACATTCACTGTCAGAATACTCCCTTCAAGAAACATCAAGTTGTTTCAAACACCCCATCGGCCGCTGTAACAGATAAAGTGGCCGAAAATCAAACTGCAGTGAAGATCTCTAGTGCAGAACCTTCAGGTTAGTGCCCCATGCTGCACAGCTGAAGCTGTGCTGCTGCGGATGGCTGGAGATGACTCCGAGCACAAGCACTGCTGAGCCATACACAGGCAGAACTACTTTCCTCTTCAGTCGGCTCATTTCTAACCTTTAGTTCTTCCCAGTGTAAGAATGGGTAATGTGTTGTCCCTCCCCAAGGAGAGACAGGCTTTGTTCTGTCTTATAGCCCTAGAAAATATAGTCCATTGTGGCAAAGGAGCCATAGTGGCCGAAGGTAGGAAGCTGCCCTTCTGTCCCTGTTTCTCTCCTCTCCCCTCTCCCTGTTTCTTCCTCTTTCCTTTCTCCCCCCACCCCATTTCCCCACCCCTCTTTCTTTTTGGAGATAGGATCTTACTGTGCAACTCAGACTAGCCTAGAACATTTAATCCTCCTGCCTCAGTATGCTAAGTGTTAGAATTATAGGTGAGTCACCACACCTGGCTTATCACAAACATTTTGAAATTATATTTTCCTTTCTTGCCTTCTTTTCTTTCCTTCTTTCCTTCCTTCCTTGCAACAGGGTCTTACTATGTAGCTCCTGTTGTTCTGGAACTCTGTAGACCAGGCTAACCTCAAACTTAGAGATCAGCCTGCATCTGCCTCCTAAATGCTGGATTAAAGGTGTGCACCACCACGCACCTGACAAATTTTTATCTTAATAATGTATGATATATAAAAAGAATCATATAAACTCAGGTTCAGAGGATAAGAGCACTGGCTGCTCTTCCAGAGATCCTGAGTTCAATTCCCAGCCCCTACATGGTATCTCATAACCATCTGTAATGAGAACTGGTGCCCTCTTCTGGCTCATAGGCATACATGCAGACAGGACACTGTGCATAATAAATAAATAAATAAAGCTAAAAATGAAAATAAGAATCACATAAACTCTACCAGCTTTAGCTGGGCATGGTGGTCCATGTCTTTAATCCCAGTCTTCTATGGGCTAAGAGAGGATCCATAATGTTAAATCAAGCCTGAGCTTCAATAATGAAACCCTACCCTTATCCCATCCCCCAAAACCAGTTTTAACAGCTTACTGGCTTTAGGTGCATGTTTCAGTAGATTTAACTATGTTCGTTTGTCATCGATCTCCAGAACTTAGCTTGCAAAAGTGAAACTGTACCTGTTAAACAAAAATTCTCCTTGATGCTTTATCCTCCCATTTTACATTGTTGCTGTGAATTTGTCTTCTTAAAATGCCTCATGAGAAGAAACACGCAGTAGTCCTTTAATCTTTAAGAATGCAGTTCGCAATTCTGTAGGAGAAGCTTAAAATTGTGACTAGCACCTGAACTCCCTAAGTACTCGGGTTCTCCTGCATGTCCTGCAATTTTCACACGGCACCAGAATTTTCACAGCTTGATGTATTTCTGGATTCCCTATTTTTGGTTGACAACAGATAACTGACTCTGGAAAGTGAGACCCTGAGTGAAGGAGGCCACTGTAGCTGGACACTGTCCCACCATGCGTACATGGCATGCTGCTCACTCGTTCTACGCATGTACACTTGCAGTGCCTTCTCCCTCTCTGCTGCTGTGCACAGTTTGCCTGTGCCCCTGTTGTAGTTTTTGAAGAAGGAAGTGCCCAGCAATGGAACTGCTGCATCATGTTTCGTTGCAGTTTCACTATTTTATGTTCTCACTAACAGTACAACAATTTCTAATTTTTCTGCTTTTTACCAGCATTGTTACTTTCTGTTTTGAGTGGTTTTTGATAATGATGTTTTTGTTCTGGGTAGTAGCCATCTTAATAAATGTAAGGTGAAATCCCATTGTGTTATTTGTGTTTCTGAATAGCAATGGTGGACATTTTTCATATTCTTTGTGGTCATTTTTGTTTCCTCTCTTAAAAAATGACTTCTGTACCCACCCATCCCACACACATACACCAATCTTTTTTCTGGGGGAAAAAAGGCAGGACCTTACTAGGTCGGCTAGAATGGCCTGGAATCACTTCAAATTTCTGCCACTGCCCCCCCCCCAGGTGCTGGGTTTATAAGCATGTACTGCCATGCCTGTTCCAGTCTGTGTGTGCATGCATGCGTGTCTACATGGGTTTGGGGTATTTTTCCTTGGGAACCGTCCACCTTTTGTTGAAACAGGCTCTCTTACCTAGAACCTGTCATTCCCTGGTTAGGTGAGGGTGGCTGATCCATAAACTGGGCATCTGCCTGTCTCCAGCTTCCTGGTGCTGGATTAGAAGTGAACACTGCCATGTTTGATTTTTATGTGCGTTCTGGGATTCAGCTCAGGTCCTCATGCTCGTGATTATTGGCAGGTACTTCACTACTGACTGAACTGCCACCACCACTGCCCCCGAAACCCTGCTTCCTTCATTTTTCAGCCATCTGATTTCTCATGGTTGGGTTGTTGTAGCTGTCTGTATATTCTGTATAGTAGCCTCTTCATCATGGGTAGCTTTGTAATTGTTTTCTTCCTTCTATGTGTTGCTGAAACCAAGGGTCTTACACCTGCCAGAGAAAGTACCATTAAGTTGAACCCAGCTATATAATACATTTTAGCAGGAAATATGAATCTTTTCTTCTCTTCCAGAAATGTTTTGAATATTCAAGGGGTCCTTAAATTCTATATAAATTTGAGGATGTCTTTCTGCTCCTGTAAAGGAAGATTTTGATAGACATCACATTGAATGTGCAGATTATCTGGTTCTGCTGGCACTTTACCAGATGTTTCCTCGTGTTTGTATCTTCCTTTTAGCAGAATTTTGCTGGTTTTAAGATACAAATTATTTGACTCTTTGGCTGGGCTTATTCCTATGTATTTTCTTCTTTTACACTCTTACCTACCCCAGGCTATAGTCCAGGATCCCCTTGAACTTCAGATTCTCCTGTCTTCACTTCCCAAGTGCTAGGTTCACAGTTGTGTATGCACCACCACACCTGGGTTATGTGCCACCACACCTGGGTTATGCGGTGGTCACGGGTGAGCATGTGCTACCACACCTGGATTATGCGGTTGTCACAGGTGAGCTGTGCCACCACACCTGGGTTATGTGGTGGTCACAGGTGAGCATGCGCCACCACACCTGGGTTATGCGGTGGTCACAGGTGTGCATGCGCCACCACACCTGGGTAATGCGGTGGTCGCAGGTGAGCATGTGCCACCATACCTGGGTTATGCGGTGATCACAGGTGAACATGTGCCACCACATCTGGGTTATGCTGTGCTCACAGGTGAGCATGCACCACCACACCTGGGTTATGCAGTGGTCACAGGTGAGCATGCACCACCACACCTGGGTTATGCAGTTACCACAGGTGAGTATATGCCACCACATCTGGGTTATGCAGTGGTGATGATTGCTCAGGCTTCCTGACAGCCAGAGAAACTAGCACTCAGGAGTTATTTTGAGACTGTTCACTGCTGTGTAGATGTATATTTGTATGTATGTATGTATCGTTGGTATTATTCAGTGTTATGCTCTATAACCCTTGCTATCCTTGCATATGCTGCAATTCTGCTCTAGCCATGTGTTTTAAGATTTCAGGTGTGAGCCACCAACCACCCTTAGATGTTGATATTATCTCCTTTATGTAGCTTTGCTGAATTTACTAAATTTATTAGTTCTCATAAGCTATGTGCTGCCTTATTTTTTTGGTAGCATCTTCAGGGTTGTCAGCATTGGGTGATGCCATTTGTGAGCTGAAATTGTGGTAATTCTGTTCTGGTTTGGATGCCTTTTATATCTTTATTGTTTGTTTAGTTGCTTTTGATAAGGCTTTAAAATGATTATGTTCAGTAGGGAGAGCAGGCATGCCTTATGTTTCCCATCTAGGAAGAATGCTGTCAGTCTCTTGTCAGTGAGTGTGTTAATGTTACCTAAGACTTTTCCTCTGTTGTCTGAGGAAATGATCTTCTGGACTTAGTTTTGAGTGATTTTGTTTACACTTTTTTTTTTGGTGAAAACTAATTATGGAATAGTCTGAATAAAGAAAACTTGTACTATTGCTGTCATTCTTCCTCATAGTGGAGAGAAAAACAGGAAATTAAGAGAAAACAGATAAAACACTTCTCCCTCCATCTATAGATTTGAATGTTTAAAAGTACAAACATGGCTGACTTTTTCTTTTTTTTCTTTCTTTTTTTTTGAAACTGGGTTTCTCTAACTTTTGGAGCCTGTCCTGGATCTAGCTGTTGTAGACCAGGCTGGTCTTGAACTCACAGAAATCCGCCTGCCTCTGCCTTCCGAGTGCTGGGATTAAAGGTGTGCACCACTACCACCCGGCCAAGCATAGCTTTCTAATAAAGATTTATGACTCTCTAATTTTACATTTTCAGGTTGTTCCTGGCACATGTGTGCTTGTGCACACACACACATTAATTTGATTTTTCTCAAACTCTTTTAGGTTCCACTGAAAGCAAAATGACCAAGTCCAACCCTTTGAAAATAACGTTGTTTTTAGAAGAGGAAAAGTCCTTAAAAGTCGCATCAGACCTGAAGGCTGAGCAGGAAACTGGTTGGTTTAGAGCCTTACTCTTGTTAGTTCTAGATCCCTTGTAAGAAATAACAAAATAATGTAAGAATAATACTCTCATTTTAACCGTCCTGTTACTTTACAATACCTTTTTGTCACACTAGGATACACTGTAGCTTCCATTGGGCTGTGCTACTGTTGGTTTTTGTCTTTTATTTTTTATTCATTTTGCATTTCAACCACAGTTGTCCCTGCCACCCACTCCTCCCAAAGGGTAAGGCCTCCCATGGGGAGTCAGCAGTGCTACTGTTAGCAGTTAAATCTCTCTAGATGGGACTAATATTTTCCTGAGCAAACTACTGCGTGAAATGACATCTCCTAACAATAGAAGGGATTCCTTGGACAGTGCTGTTTAAGGTTTATTATTTATTGTTTTATCTTATTTATTTTTTTCCAGGACAGGGTTTCACTGTGTAGCCATTCCTGTCATATACTCACTTTGTAGACCAGGCTGGTCTCAAACTCCCAAAGATCCACTTGCCTCTGTCTCTTGAGTGCTGGAATTAAAAGCATATGCCACCATTGCCTTTAGGAGATGGGAGGCCACTAGTTAGTCCCCGGCCGCCTGGCTGGCTTTGACCTGAAATAATCACACAGAAACTGTATTAATGAAATCACTGCTTGGCCCATTATCTCTAGCTTATTATTGGCTAACTCTTACATCTTAATTATTTATTAATTTTTATTAATCTGTGTATATCCATGTGGCTGTGGCTTACCGGCTAAAGTTCCCAGCATCTTTCTTCGGAGGCTCCATGGCTTCTCTCTGACTCCACCCTTCTTTCTCCCAGCATACAGTCTAGCTTTCCCTGCCTAGTTCTGTTCTTCCCTGCCATAAACTCAAAGCAGTTCCTTATTCATTAACCAATAAAAGCAACACATAGACAGAAGGACTTCCCACACCAATTGCCCATCGTAACTTGTTATTTTTAAATTATGTGTGTGTGTGTCTTTATGGTGGTGAATTCAGAGGTGCCTTTAGAGGTCAAAACAAAGTATTTTGTTTTGGAGTTGGAGTTACAGGTTGTTGTGAGCTGCCCATTGTGGGTGCTAAGAACTGTACTTGGGTCCTCTAGAATAATAGCAGACTTTAACCACCAAGCCCTATCTCTAGCGCTTGAGACTTTTTGAAAGTCAGAATCTTATGTCCCTATTTAATACTGTCACTTATATCCAAAGCATTACGTTTACTTACCTTTTTAAAAAAAATTTATTTATTATGTATACAATATATGCCTGCGCACCAAAAGAGAGCACCAGACCTCATTACAGATGGTTGTGAGCCACCATGTGGTTGCTGGGAATTGAACTCAGGACCTTTGGAGTATCAGGCAATGCTCTTAACCACTGAGCCATCTCTCCAGCCCCTAAGTTTACTTTCTTTTAAATCTAATCTTTATATCTTAGAAAATATCTCAGAACTTTTTAAATATTGTTAAATATAAGCTTTATCTTGATTTTATAAACATTGGAAGTTGTCCTCTCTCCATTGTTAGGAAGTGATTTTTTTTTAGGGTAACTCAGTTTATTTTAGTAAACATGGAAACTCAGCCTCCTCTGCCACATTGGTTCTTAGTGTCTACCCACTGAAATGTTTTTCAGAAGTAGTGCGTGAAATTGAAATGAATGTGGATGATGATATCAATAGCTCCAAAGTCATTAATGACATCTTTAGTGATGTCCTAGAGGAAGGTAAACTGGATGTGAAAAAGAGCCAAGAGGAGGTGGAGCAAGTGGAAGCAGAGAACAGCGAAGAGCAGGAAGATGCACTGAATATCTCTTCAATGTCTTTACTTAGTCCCTTAGCTCAGACGGTTGGTGTGGTAAGTCTAGAGGTAAGAAAAGACAACATGTACACAGGCTTATAGCAAAATACACTGAATAATATACTTCTTCCACTTTTGGTAGATGGATTTCCCTCTACACTGTTAGAATTCTCTTAGTAACTCTAGTAGTTCCTATGACCTCAGGTAAACACTAACATATTTTAACAAACGTGACATTTGGGCTCAATTCTGGTTGTAGTGTTTTATGATTGTTGCAGCTTCTCAATCACATGGTTCTCTCAGATGTTATACAAGGTCAGCTATTTAGGGCTGATGGAATCTTTAAGTCATAATTAATAGGACCGGAAATACAAGTAGCGCTCACTGAGGCCTAACCTCTGTTACTTGCCATCGCCTTATGAGCTCAATTAGAAGTACTTTATTTAAAAGATTTTGTTGGTTTGGGGTTTTATTATTTATTTATTTGTTGAGGCAGGTTCTCATATAGCCCAGGCTGGGGTGGTATTGTTAGGTTGGTGTAAGTTTAGGTTGGTGTTGCAGTTTCAGACCATGAAAGTTAGCATTTTTGGGTTTTTTTT
>LOEQ01007027.1:33253-45009 GCA_001685075.1 Bramus lutescens | reverse complement strand
TTTCTCTGTAGCTTTGGACCCTGTCCTGGAACTAGCTTTTGTAGACCAGGCTGGCCTCGAACTCAGAGATCTGCCCACCTCTTCCTCCCAAGTGCTGGGATTAAAGGTGTGCACCACCACCACCCGGCTTAAAGTTAACATATTTTTGCCAATGAGAAATAAGTATGTTTGACTGTGTAGTAAAATGTGTGCTTTTGAACTAAACAAACTTTTGAAAATCATCTCTGGATCCTGCTGGCTGTGAAAGCATTTTCCTATAAACAGTGTTGTGGAGATATTTGAGTCAGTGTTAGCTGGATGACTAGAGGTCAGGCGAATATGGTGCATGAGGGAGAACTTTGTGACTCAGTTCAGATTTAAAGAACTTTTTTCCCTCTTCATTTTTATTTTATGTGTATGTTGTTTTGCCTGAGTGCTTATCTATGTATCATGTATGTGCAGTGCCTGCAGAAGCCAATAGAAGGAATTGAATCCTCTGGGACTATATTTTAGAGATGGTTGTGAGCCACCATATAAGTGCTGAGAATTGAGCCCTGGTCCTCTAGAACATTAGCCATTGTTCTTAACTACCAAATCCTCTCTCCAGCCCCCAGTTGAGCTTTTGAAGTTTGGTTCTGTGGTGTTTGGTCCTTCTCTGTGAACCAGTATTTCTGTGGCAGTAGGTATTTCAGTTTTCAGTGCATTTCATGGATTTGCTGATTTGTGTGTTCTATTTATTTTGTAGAAATTTAATCTGTTTTGTTATTTTTATTATAAAGCAGTAGATGTGTTAGATATGTATTTCCTCGTAGCAGAAAGGAATTAATTACATTCTCAGAATTAAATGAAGTATCGTTTAGGATTAGTGTTGTACATCCATAACATCTGGTATGTAAATCCTGGGTGTGGTGATACATGTCTGTAACCCCAGGTTTCAGGGGGCTTTGGCAAGAAGATCAAGAGCTGGAAACTAGTCTGGACTATATAATGAAGACCACGTCTCTTAAATAAAAACAAAGTTGAAAGCCTAACATCTCATTTACTTGTTTACTTTTATGTAGAATGTAATTTCTTCACCCAAATTGGAGTTAGGAGACACTAGCCCAAGTGCTGCAAGTCCCAAACGAGGAAAATTCCAGAGAACCCGTGTTCCTCGAGCCGAGTCTGGTGATAGCATTAGTTCTGAGGATCGTGATCTTCTCTATAGGTAAGGTGTGTGGGGAAGACTCGCCTCATCCATGTTGTCTGAGGTTGACATGAGAAGCGTCACAGCTTAGCTCTTGTTTACAGAGCTTTGTAAGCTTGGGATGACTGTAGCCTGGGGAGTGAACTCAGGACCTCAGGCGTACTAAACAGGAAGTCTGCCACTGATGAGCAGCCCCAGCTTAGAATAACTTCTGTCAGTTTTCCTTTCACCAAATGACATTTCCATTTGGGGGAAATGTGCTGATGCTTAAGTGTGAGATTCGGTTTCTGTGACATGTTTGATAATGTCTGATGTTCAGTGGATTTCTAACAGTGACTCTTTCCCTGCAGCATTGATGCATACAGGTCTCAAAGATTCAAAGAAGCAGAACGTCCTTCCATAAAGCAAGTGATTGTTCGAAAAGAAGATGTTGCTTCAAAATTGGGTGAAAAGAATAATGTCTTTTCTTGTCAAGTTAATATCAAACAAAAAATGCAGGTATGTTTTGGCATGTGAAGGGAATGTGGACTTTCTTGAACTAGATTGTGAGCTTGCGGCCCTACTAATCTCAGCCCAAGGGACTGGAGTGAGGCTAGCATGTAGGAGCTTAGTTATTCCTGATTCGGTTTAATATCAGGAATACACCCTTTTTAGAAAGTTGGAGGCTGGTTCACATTGCTGTGACATCATCACACTGGAGCAGATTGTGTAGCTCTGTAGTATAGTGATGCCTAGCATGTGTGAGGCCCTGGGTTCAATCCCTATCACCTCTCTACTCCCCAAAACGTAATTATAACTGTTAGTTGGATGATGGTATGTGAAACTTACTGTGGTCTTAAAGGGGTTTTATGCTAAAGAAAACATTTTGTTTGCTTGGTGCTTTCTGTGTGGGCGCAGGGATCAGGACCCAGGTCCCCACACTTGTGCAGCTGACCCTTTGCCAATTGACCCACCAAGTGACCATGTGGAGCTCACGTCAGCACAATTGCAACTTCTGAAAACAAAAAATGCACTATAAAGTTTTTAAGCCCAGCACTCGGGAGACAGAAGTAGGCGGATCTCTGTGAGTTTGAGGCCAGCCTGGTCTACAAGAGCTAGTTCCAGGACAGGCTTCAAAAAACTAGAGAAACCCTGTCTTGGGGGGAAAAAAAGTTCCAATTAGTTAGGGCAGTATGGTATATTTATTTATTTTGAGACAGAGTCTCCCGATGTAACCTTAGCTGGCCTGGAGCTTGCTATGTACCCAGACTTGCCTCAGACTCAAATCTGCCTATTTCAGCCTCCCAAGTGTGGAAACTAAAGGACTATTGTGGGGTTTTTTGTTTGTTTTGCTTTGTTTTGTGGTTTTTCAAGACACAGTTTCTCTATATAGCTCTGGCTGTCATGTAACTTTCTCTGAAGACCAGGCTGGCCTTGAACTCAAACTCAAGAGAGATTCCCCTGGCTCTGCATCTCCATATGCCACCACACCCACCTGACTGTCATGTTTTATAGGAGCAAAAAACTGCATGTATACTAAAAGTTGATTTTATGGCATAGCATATGACCTTCATAGCCAGCAGAGTCATGAACTGTGGGAGACAAAAAGACAGTTTGGTTCATCAGGATTTAGTAGCTGGTATTGGTCACCAGACTTGAGTGTCTGCTCCAGCCTTCTGGATAAGGAGGTTTTTCATCCCTTCCCTTGATGGGATAACTCTGTGTGCTTAACATTCCAAGATTCCCTAGTAAATATCTGATCACAAAGGCCTCCATGCCTCCTGCAATACAGTAGTGTCACATTGTAGGTTGTTTTCATTGGTGTTACATGGTGTGTGATGTACATGCTGTTTTTAGAAGTATGGCCACAGGAAGGTGTGCACGGATAAGTGCTGCCAGGAACGTCTTGGATTCATCACATAATTTAACTTTGAACTAATGTTTGATTGTTTGTATTAACATCCTTTTACTGTTGTTATATTTTTTGTGATGCTCACAGTTATGTTCCTAGCTAACCCACAGTTATAGAATCTGTAATCTATACACTTGTGCAGTAAAACTAACATTTGGACTTTTCTAAAATATTTGGAATATTTGTACAGTCTAATTAGAATTAAAGTTTAAATAAAGTGGTAATGGTGATTAATTCCTCTTGTGCTTTCACTAGGAGCTCAATAATGACATAAATTTGCAACAGACAGTGATCTATCAGGCCAGCCAGGCTCTGAACTGCTGTGTTGATGAAGAACATGGGAAAGGATCTCTGGAAGAAGCTGAAGCAGAAAGACTTCTTCTGATTGCAAGTATGTGTAATGCACCTGGAATACAATATGCTAAATGAACATACATGTGCACATTCCTGTCTGTGTCTCACATCTAATGTGAGAATGGAGCAGTTGAGGTGGGAAGGTGACAACCTCATTAAGAAAACCGATTAAAAACTGGCACTTTGTAAGGAGCTGGGAGCAGACTAGCAGATGACCATTTTCCCAAACAGTTGCATTGAAGAGACAGTAACTGATTTTGTCTGTGTTGTTTTGTTCAGTTGCCAACTCAGTGTGCTTTCATGATTTGGCCTCATTCAGGTATAGCTGCAGTTCTACTATTTAGTATCTTTACTTGCATATTTCTATGTAGCTGAGAAGAGAGCACTTCTGATTGATGAACTGAATAAGCTGAAGAATGAAGGCCCTCAGAGGAGGAAGAAGGCTGGTATCGTGTCTCAGAGTGAATTTGTTCCATCCAAAGGGTCAGTCACTTTGTCAGAAATCTGCTTGCCTCTGAAAGCAGATTTTGTCTGCAGCACCGCTCAGAAACCAGGTATGAGGCTGGATTACACAGAAAATTGTGAAGTCCACTTAGACTGCATTTGTTTGAGAAAGATATAAGTATGCATTATGATGCAAAACTTCCATCTTACATTGTTGCAGTGGTACACTTGTTCATCCTGGATGCCCAGAACCAAAATAATAAAACAGAAACTGTATTAATTAAAACACTGCTTGGCCCATTAGCTCTAGCTTCTTGTTGGCTAACTCTTATATTAATTTAACACATTTCTATTAATCTGTATATCGCCACGTGGCAGTGGTTTACCAGCAAAGATTCGGCATGTCTATCTCTGATGGATCAATGGCATCTCTCTGACTCCACCCTTCTTTATCCCAGCATTCAGTGCAGTCCTCCCTACCTAGCTCTGCTCCACCCTGCCCTGCTCTGTTGTGGGCTCAAAGCAGTTCTTTATTCATTAATGGTAATCACAGCATACAGAGGGGACTCCTACATCATTACAGTTTTGTTCCTCATATTTTATGGACAATTTCTCATATTGAATAGTTAGGGGAAATTTTACATAATAGGGTTAGCAACCCATGCAAGTATGTACATCACTCTATCTCAAAGTAAGACCAAACATAATATGACAGAAAACATAGTTTTTTCCTAGGTTATCTTGACAAAGCATCGCATTTGCCTTTCATTGGTATAGGATGCCTTTCTGTATTTGTGTTGCTTTCATTGGTTAATAAAGAATCTGCTTTGAGCCTGGTGATAGGGCAGAACTTAGGTAGGCAGGGAGACAGAACTGAATTCTGGGAGGAAGAAGCAGAGTCAGAGAGCCACCATGGAGATGCCAGGTCAGACATGCTGAATCTTTTCCAGTAAGCCGCGACCTCGTGGTGACATACAGATTATTAGAAATGGGTTGAATCAAGATGTGAGAGTCAACCAATAAGAGGCTAGAATGAATGGGCCAGGCAGTGTTTAAATGAATACAGTTTCTGTGTGATTATTTCGGGTGTAAGCTAGCAGGTCAGCCGGGACAGAACAAGGGACCCCTTTCCTACATTTCATTAATTAGTTATGTTATTGGCCAGGTCATTTAAAAAGTTTACTTTATTCTTGTTAAAATTCATCCCATTTTATAAGTTCCTTCTAGAAATTTTGAATTATTGGTTGTGTGAGTGATAATTGCTCAGTGACTATACTATATTGAATTTCTATTTCCTTTTCTTTTCTGGATTGGATAACCACAATGACCTTTTAAGATTGCCTAATCTACAAAACAACATATGAGAGTCATGTGGGTAAAGAGGAATATGGCAGTATGATCTGAAAACAGCAGGATATTTCTAGAAAACTCATGTGAAATGTTGGATAAGAATTGTTTTAAGATTCTTTTGCATTTTTATTTAATTAGAACTTTATCTTTGGAGTAAAGAAGTCTTAAAATTGAGAAGTGAACTTGAGGTTTGGGGAAAGAATGTAGACATAACATGGTTGAGCCTTCAGTGGAACCATGTGGAACAAGGTTGTCATCCCAGCTGCTTGGGAGGCTGCAGTGGTCCTGAACTCAAGGCCAGATGGAACAACTGAGTGACACCTGTGCTTCTCCAAACAGAGTTTAAAAAGGGAGGGCAGGGGTATAGTCTGAGATCCAGTGCTGCCTTACATGTATGAGTCCCTGAATTCCGTCTCTGGGACTTAATTTTTTTTTTATAACATTCACTGGATCTTGTGGCTTGTGTTTATGATCCCAGTAGTTTGTAAGATTGCAAAAGTATATCTTCTCAAATTCAAGGCCTGCCTGGGTTAAAGAAGAAGTTCCTGTTTCTGAACAAACAAATGAAGAAAAGTTTGAGTATTATTGTAGAAATGAGCTAATCTAGGTTATAATTTTTCCTGTTGCCTGATTTTAGTATAATGCAGAAAACTTGGTAGTTTAGTCTTTGAAATATTGTTACTTAGTGATAAATAGTGAATAAATAGTTCGTGTTTTTATTAGATATTATCCCTGAGTAACCTTTAATGGTTTTTAAATCTCAATTTTGAAATAACAAATCATAATTTACCTTTTAGAGGAATATACTTATTACTGCCTAATAATTTATAGCAGAAAGGGAGGAATGTACAATGAAGTTATTTTGCTTTGTGTAAGTAGAAGACTTGATGTTTATTCCCAGACCGTAGGTATCAGCTTGTCTTTCTTAGTTTTTTTGTTTTGAGAAATTTGATCTTAGACATTGTAAATATAAATTTTATGTGGGTCAGGTGCAGTATGACTTCTGACCTTCCAGAATGTTGTCTAACGAAGTTTGATCCTCTTTTGCTAATTTTGCAATGTGGTTACTTATTACAGATGCATCAAATTACTACTACTTGATTATGCTAAAAGCTGGATCTGAACATATGGTCGCCACACCATTAGCAAGTCCTTCAAACTCTCTGAGTGGTGACGCTCTGACTTTCACCACAACATTTACTCTGTAAGTAAATTGAGTATCTCATGATTCAGACAAGTCTTTCTTTAAATAGAGTAAGACAATCTCAGCATTTGACTGATAACTTATGATCTCGTTTTATCTGTTGTTGTGCATGGGATGGAACTCAGCTTTGTGCATGCTAAACATGCATTATCAGAAACCTTCATCCCAAACTTTTATAGGTTCTTTTTTTTTTTTGGTGTGGGAGGGTTATTTTTCGAGACAGCCCTGGCTGTCCTGGAATTCACTCTGTAGACGAGGCTGGCCTCAAACTCAGAGATCTACCTGCCATTGCCAGACCCCAAACTTTTATAGTATTTAAAAATGTATTTATATTTGTTTGCTAATTTATTATAATTAATGCAATGTTTTTATTAGCATATGTTATATATAATGACATGTTATTTTTATTCCTGCAAATAATATATTTTTGGTTATATTAGCTCCCCACTACCCTTTTTTTGTCTCATTCACTCCTGCTGATCCCTTTGTTCTCCTAGACAGTCTCCCATCTACTTTCAGTCCTTTGTCTTTTCATTTTGGTAGTACTGAAACCAAGCCTGGGACCTTGTGAACTAGGCAAGTACTCTACCATACACATCCCCTTAATTTGTCTATTTTAGTTATTATTCAGTGAGCTAATAAGTTTAAATTAGGGTTGCTTACAGGACCATGGGTAAGGGGTTACTTACAATAGCATGGGCAACTTAACAGTGATTGCCCCACTGAAAAAAATGTCCCATGTCTTCCCCCACCCCCACCCCAGTAACCATCAGCTGCCAGTATCTTGGGTAGAGATAGGCCCTTGAAGCACCTCCCGCAAATTTTTCTTTTTTTTCCCCTCTCTTCTTCTTCTCCTCTTCCTCCTCCTCCTCTTCCTGCTCCTCCCTTTTTCCTTTTAAGTTTATTTATGAGATTCTGGAGAAATGGCTCAATGGTTAAGAGCATAGGCTATTCTTCAGAGGACCAAGTTTAGTTCCCAATATCCTTGTGGCATCTCAAATTTGTAGCTCTAGTTAGTTCCTGAGGATCCAATGCTCTCTTCTAGCTTCTGCAGCCACCACATACAGGTGTGGTACACAGACATGCATGTAGACAGAACACCCATACACATAAAATAAAAATAATTAATCTTTAAGAATGTATTTGTGATTATTATCTCTGTGTGTGTGTGTGTGTGTGTGTGTGTGTGTGTGTGTGTGTGTGTGTGTATGCTTGCATGATGTGGGTGCATGGGTTTGTGTTTAATAGTGAATGTGTGGAAGTTAGAGGATAACTAGAATCTGTTCTCTCCTTCTGCCTTTATGTGAGCTCTGGGTATTGAACTTAGTTTGCTAGGCCTGTGCAGCAAGCCCCTTTAGCTTCTGAGCCATCTTCTGGACCCCTCTTTATTCTTTAAATATGAACAGATAACTCAATTTTCAGTTGTTCAGTTTAGCTCTTCTTTCTGATTTATTTTCATTGATACTTTTTTGACTATAGATATGCAGTATATATTGTGCTTCAGTATTTTGCACCATTATTTTTATAGATGCTTTAAATCACGTAATATTTATTTATTTTTGAGTTTTGAGTTTTCAAGACAGGGTTTCGCCTTGTAGTCCTGGCTATCATGGTATTTGTTCTATAGACCAGGCTGGCCTCAGACTTAGATATCTGCCTATCTCTGTCTTCCAAGTGCTGGAATTAAAGGCATGCGCCATCTTGCCTAGCTGTAACAATATTTTATTATCGCTAAAAGATAATTAGTATCAAATACATATTAAACTGCAGTCAAAATCTTAATTTGAAAAAATATTTCTGCTTTTATTATTACTAGTATTTATTCTATAAACTTCTAAAATTGCCTGCATACAGCAGCCCAGGAATGAGGGAGTCAGAAGGACAGCTTGTGGGAGTCCTCTTTTGTTCTGTGGGTCTTGGGATAGAGCTCAGTGCTCATGCAACCTTGGTTGCAAGCACATTTACCTCACTGGCTTTACTTTATTATTAGTAAAGACCTTGATTTTTATAACACAGGTATCTCTGAACTATATCTTAGAAAATATATGTTTGTACCATTTTTTTATTATTCTTTACAGGTTTAGTTGTATTTCTTAAAAATACAATGGAACCTTTTACTTTGAGTCTTGTAACCGTGTTTGTGCGTTGTTTTTAAAGACATGAGTTTACTTTTTTATTACAGTTTTATTTAATACTTATTTTTCCAGGAATGATGTTTCCAATGACTTTGAAATAAATGTTGAAGTTTACAGCTTGGTAAGCAGTTAAAAAGCTTTCTGAAATGAACAATAATATATTTCCTTAATAATACCAAATTTAAGATAGTTATGCTTTGAATTTGTGTGTAGGTACAAAAGAAAGATTCATCAGGCCCTGATAAGAAGAAGAAAGCGTCAAAGTCCAAGGTGAGAGTTACAGAGACCTAGTAAAAGCACTATTGTCAGAATGTCAGTCATCTAAGTCAGTGTTCTGTTACTCTAAGAGACTCTGTGGCCATGCAATGCTTATAAGGGAAGCATCTAATTGGAAGCTAGCTTGTATTTAGGTTTAGTCTGTTATCATCACAGTAGGAAACATGGCAGGCAGACATGGTGCTAGATAGGTAGCTTGAGTTCTACATCTGAATCAGCAGACAGCAGGAGAGAGAGACTGGGCCTGGCTTGAGCTTCTGAACTCTTCAAGCCCATCCCCTGTGACACTTCCTTTAACAAGGCCACACCTTCTAATGGTGCCACTCCCTGGTAAGTTTCAGTGATTTAAAGTGGTTTTTTTTTTTTACTTTTTTTTTTCACTTTCTTTTTTTTCTTTAATTTTTTTATGATTTATTTATCTTTATTTTATGCGCATTGGTGTGAAGGTGTCAGAGCCCCTTGAACTGGATTTTCAGAGTTGTGAGCTGCCATGTGGTTCCTGAGAATTGAACCCGGGTCCTCTGGAAGAGCAGTCAGTGCTCTTAACGGCTCAGCCACTTCTCCAGCCCCCAAAGTTTTTTTTTTTTAAATCAATTACAGGATCCAAATTTCTATTTACTGAATTAAGTAGATATGACTGTAGAATGTAAACATACACAAGTCATCATAAGTGTAATCAGGGCCCTTCTAATACATGCAAGGATCTTATTTTCTGAATATTGCTTAAAAATTGAACTTATAGCTTACTTCTGCTCCTTTGTGCTCCTGTCTCAGCAGGTCTACAAGGCCAAGGTTGAGAAATATGATTACTGGGGTCTTGATTTCCGCCTTTCTAATCTTTGCTCTTTTGTTTTCTTCCTAAGTCATTAGACGTTTCTTCTGGCTGGGTGGTGGGGGCACATGAGTTTAATCTAAGCACGTGGAGGCAGATCTTGGACACCATGATCTACAGAGTGAGTTCTAGGACAGCCAGGACTACCCAAAGAAACCCTGTCTCAAAAAACCAAAAAAGAAAAAAAAAAAGAAATTTTTTTCTGTCCCCAGTTTTAAAGTCTTCCTTTATTGTAAATTTTTTGTTGGGTAGAAGTGAAGAGAACATTATACACACACACACACACACACACACACACACTCTACTTCCAAAGAGTAAAGCAGTATTTGAAAAGCCTTGATAAAGGAATTTAGTATGGTCTGTAATGTTTATATTTAACAGTTATTGTCTGTGTAAGAACATTAAAGCTCTGAATTGTAATATTTAATAGAAAATATGCTAAGCTCTCTCCTTTTCCAGGCTATTACTCCAAAGAGACTTCTCACATCTATAACTTCAGTAAGTAGAATTTTTCTAAAAATCAAATTCTTTTGATAAATCTATGTTTTTAATAAAACTACAAATTGAGAAACTAGCTTTAAGCCTTTAATAGTATAGAAGTCTTTAAAATGCAAAAATGGGTCCCAGTACTTGAGAGACAGAAGCAGGGGCATTACAAGCTGAAGTCCAATCTGGACTACAAAGTAAGACTTTCTCAAAGTAAGTGAAGATATGTTAATTATTGAACTTATAAAGGAAGCGTGTTTTCTCAACTGTAGTCCTTGTAGTGTTAAAATTTTGTACTTTATTTCATACTAAATAATAGATAATTAATGTGTCTTCTTCATTCTTATTTTTGTTAGAAAAGCAACCTTCATTCTTCAGGTGAGTGGATCTAAACTATTTGAAGCTTTAAAATAAGTAAATTTAGCAATTGCATATCTTTATAAATATATCCAACCATACACACCCATATACATATGCCTTCTTGATTTGATTTGAAAAAATATTTTCTTTTTTAAGAGTTATAAAAATTATTTTCATATGGTATGTGTGTATTTGTGTGTACCATGTGTGTTTCTGTTGCTTGAAAAATCAGAAGTATTCATTGGATCCTCTGGAATTGAAGTTACAGGTGGTTGTGAATCTCTTATAGGTACTAAGGATTAAACCTGGGTTCTCTAAAAGAAGATCCAGTGCTCATAAGCACTAAACGCTTCTCTATCTCCTTAAGATATATTTGAATTTTAATTGTGTGTGTATGTGTGTGCACGCCCGTTGGCACTTACATATATGCATGTGCAATGCAGGTGCACATAGAGGCCAGAAGAGGATGTTGGATTTCCTGGAGCTAGAGTTAAAGGCAATTGTGAGCCACCCCTTAATAAGTGCTGGAAATTGAACTCTGGTCCTCTGTAAGGATATTGAGCATTCTTAACTACAGGAAAACATTTCCTACATGGACTTTTTTTTAAAGCAGCATATATTACTGGCCAGAATAGAGTGTAGTCTGATTTGTTAGGCAGCAATATAAACTAATCATTAGGAGTTTTTTTCAGATTGCAGCAGTCATGACTAGTCACTTAGTAATTCCAGCAAGTAGTGTTATTCTTCAGCCCTGCTTCACCTTTTTTTTATTATCAACACCATGGAGTTTGCCTCTTTTTTGTTTTTTTTTTTTTCGAGACAGGGTTTTTTGTGTAACAGTCCTAGCTATCCTGGAACTAGCTTTTGTAGACCAGGCTGGCCTCAAACTCAGAGATCTGCTTGCCTCTGCCTCCCGAGTGCTGGGATTAAAGGCATGTGCCACCACCGCCCAACTGAAGTTTGCTTCTGTAACTTACTGATTTCAACTAGCATTGTAACATGGCAACAAAGCATCACTCTAGGGCCCTGGGAACTGGCTTGCTAGTGATCAAGAAAAGTCCTCTATAATGAATTTAGGCTCAGGTTTTCAAAGTGGGTTGTGATGGAACTGGCCTCATTTACGTCATGTGTTTGTACTCTCAACTGTGGTACAAGAAAGTTACTAAGATCACTCAGGATTACCAATAGTAAGGTGTAGTAATAAAGGGGGAGCGGGCCCTGCTTTTCGTCCAGCCCAGCTCCCGCACGGCTAGCTTATA